>CBVK0100502587.1:0-10533 GCA_900067695.1 Picea abies | reverse complement strand
GGTTTCCATTTCGTTGCTTTATTTTTACCTTTCCCATTCCAACAATTTTGAATGGTTTATTATCACCCAAATGAACCTGTCCAAAATCACCTTCAACATAATCTAGAAAATGTTTCCTATGGGGTGTGGCATGAAGTGAAGCTCCTGAATCTACTACCCAAGACTCAGAAATATTATCTACAGAAACTCAGAAATATTATCTACAGAAAGAATCAAAGCATCTTGTAACACATCGCCTGTTACATTTGCTTTCTGATTTCTCTCCTGTTGTACATCTCTTTGTTTCTTTGGAGCTCTGCAGTCTTTCTTCAGATGTCATTTCTTCCCACAATTTCAGCACTCTATCTTTCCAAGTATGGATTTGGATCTGCCCTTCCTAGAATTTTTGCGGTTTCCTGAGCCCTTTCCTCTATCCTTTTGGCTTCCCCTGTTCTCCATGTTCAACACATTTCCTGATGTCTCACCTGTGCTTTTCTGTCACATTTCCTCACTAAGGATAACACCAACAACATCATCAAATTTTAAAGTATTTGAACCAGAGACAGAGTTACTTACAGCCATGACCAAGCCATTCTAGCTTTCTGGCAATGAGCACAAGATTAGAAGAGCCCTAACCTCATCATAAAAGTCCACTTTTACAGAACTTAGTTGATTAGTAACTGTATTAAATTCATTTAAATGATCTGCAACAGACCCACTTTCTAACATCTTCATATTAAATAATCTCTTCATTAGAAATACCTTATTCAACACCGAGGGTTTTTCATACAATTTGGCCAATGCGTCCATCAAACCCTTCGTTGTCTTTTCTTTCGAAATATTGAAAGCCACCAATGCTGCCAGGCTCAGTCGTATCGTTCCTAGAGCCTTTCTGTCAAGAATCTCCCATTCTTTGTCCTTCATGGCCGTCGGCTTCTTTGCTACTCCACTCAATGGTAGGAATATATCCTTCTGATATAAATAGTCTTCCATCTACATCTTCCATAACTGGTAGTTTTGGCTGTTAAATTTATCGACCCTAAACTTTCCATCTTCCGACATTGCTCCCACTCGAACCAGGAACCCTCTTTTCCTGCGAGTTACCTTATGCTTTGATACTAGTTGTTAGAAAAATAGGACAGCGGAGCAATACAATAAAACAAATGCATAAACAAAACACAGAAGACACACAATACAAGAGAGACACATATTTATGTGGTTCACCCAGTGTGGGCTACGTCCACCAGAGAAATTGCTAGGTCCTTTCTTTATTATTATCCAGCAAATGAAGGGATACAACCTATAGCAAAACCCATTGTAACTTCCTCTTCTTTCTCTCACAGTGTCCTCTCTCAGAATACAATATGCACCATCAATCATAGCTGCAATACATTTCCCTCATAAAAGAGGGTTTCCTTCTAAGGAAAAAAACCCTAACATAATCTCTATCGTTAGATCTGCGACCTTATAATGAATGGTCCAGATTTACAATGAAATTACAATATACTTTTATAAGGCAATTTTTTCTTTGGGGGCTTCGCCCCCAAACCCCCGCTTTCCCCTAGACCCCCCAGACCCCGTAGAGGGGGTACCCCCCCTCTGCACTCCCCTGCGTGGAAGAGTGTACATACTTCTGGGGTGTAAATACTTCATGGGGTATAAACACGGCTAAAAGTAAAAGACCTATAAAGCAGGAAGATAATCAGGCTCCACAACCAACAAATTCAAGGAGAAATCAAAGGGAAAAGGGAAGAGTAAGAACACAACTACAGTGAAGAAGGATGAAGAGAAAAATACTACATGTTCTCACTACGAGAAGAAAGGAAATGATGAGAAGCATTGGGATCAACCTAAGAAGGGTAAACAAAATGCCATGACCATAGTGCAGGATCTTGGATTAGATTCTGAGGATGAAACCAAGGTTGCAACTATGAGCATCAAAGGTAAATATTCTATTGCAAGTTTCAGTTCACATACTTCTTCTGCAAAGTCTAAATTAATCCTTGATGGAAGGAAAATAAATGACATGTTTCATTTACAATTTATTTCAAATAACACTAAGATTGATACACTTGTTGATAGTGGATCACAAGTGAATCTTATTTCAGAGCAAGTTGTTCATAAGTTGGGATTAGAAACTAGGCATGATCTGAGATTGTATCCTTTAGGTTGGATTTTTGATAATGCTCAGGTACAGGTAACTAAGCAGTGCAAGTTACAATTCATGATCACATCTAGTTTCATTAATGAGGTAGAGTTATATGTGGTTCCACTTGAAATTTGTGGGATGGTTTTGGGAAGTCCATACTTGTATGACAGGAAGGACATTTTCTAGGGGACAGAACAAGTATCATATTTCCAAGGATCAGATTGATTTCATTGTCAGAGCTCATTGGATGAAGACCAATTTGACATTTGTCACTACAGGGAACATGCTAGCTAATGCTAGTACCCATGATCCATATATACAACCTACGATTGAAAGAAAAATAGTTCCTTTAATTTATGGTGTTCATGTTAAGAAGGGAAAATATGTTGATGGTTCATTCTCTTTCACATTTGTATATTATGTTTTGTAGATCAGTTTATTACTAATCAGTGGGATATGGTTGGATACTACAACAATGGATGGCAGAGTTTTTGAATTCAAGGGAATGGTTAACTTGGTCAACAATGTTGTTTTAGTCTTCATTATGGTTATAGTGAGTTAGGTGCTCGTTATCCAAGCAGGATGGATGGATGATACTAGACAAGTGAGGTAAAAGCATTAAGAAACTTTCTCACTTCCAGTATTTATACCAGCTCTTCTCTTTCTCTTAAACCCAGGCTCTTTGTCCTGAAGATGGATCCTGATCTGGATCCAAAACGTCGACAATCTAATGACTATACTGTGGTTTTTCCGATCATTAATGAAAAGCATTCTCATTTAATTTTTGAATAATCCATACTTTTGGAGGTACAAAAGTCCTCCAGTGGGGAGGTGTGATCCAGGAGGATCTAAGGAAATCTCATAGAGGTCCAAGAGGATCTAGAATTCTCACAGACATCCCAGGGGGTCTAGAAAATCTCAAAATTCAACATTCTCAAATGATCGATAAACCTACATCAATGCATAGATTTCATCGTCATCTTTCCAATGGTGCAAACGATGCTTCAAATGGAACTTGTATGCAAAAGATATAACTGGTCAAAGTTCCAGTCAAACTTGGAAAAAAGGTCAAAGGTCAAAGTAGAAGTGAAAATAAAGAGGTGACATGTGTCACCACTGCAAGGGTGACACATGGCACCTAATTGGAAGTTGATTGGGAAAGGTACAATCCAACTATAGATTGGCAAGGGGTCCAATTTCATGATGACAAGTGGCAGACAATTAGTTCAATTACAGTTTGACACATGGAATTGGAAGAGATAATGAGAGGTCACCATGTGGCGACCCCTCATTGGCCAATATTGGTCAATTTATATTAAAAGTTTGGGATTCGATAGGGGTCAAACCCATGACCTCCCTAACCAAAGGTATTAACATATCCACCACAACCAATGTGCCACAACAAAGGACTTAACATTTATATGGCATATTATACATTTAGCATGTATAAAGTTACATATGGATGGCCAAAGGGCTGAGGAACTAATCCCTCAAACATTTTCCCTTGATCGTGTTATACAACCATATAAACAACACCGATAGTAGAGGGGTCTCAACATATTCCAGCGGGAGTTATGTTAACCATGTGATATATTGTTATAACCACATATGTTTGTTCCAACATTCACATGGGAAGTTATATATTATGGTTTTAATATATGCCAATTGTTGTAACCAAAATATTTATATGGTATGGTCAGTGGGGCTTGAACCCCTGACCTACTATATATATTATATTGTTTTAACTAATTCCCCTATAGTTTGGATTTAGTTACAAGACCCCAACAACTTGTAATTAAAGGCTATCCACTAATTATGGAATTTGGTTAGAAGGGGTGCCCTATTTAATGGTGCACACCACAAGGCACAAGTCACATAATTTAATGCATAGTTTTTCCTCGTAATGTGTGTCAAGGGTACAAGGTGCTTGAGGTAACATTGTAAAATGTGTCAAGGGGTACCTTGACAGAATTTCAAGTATTTTATATCAATTTTGCATGATTTTTCACCAGGAACTCAAAGATGCACTTTGTTTCTACATTTGAACAACAAATTGTTGGAGTGTATTCAAAATTGGCTTTGCAAGCCCATATTGTAATGTAATTTGGTATTTTGAGATGATGAAGAACAATCATGCTATTTAAAGGGACTTTGAAGATGCAGTGATGTATGTCAATTATATATGTATTTTGAGTTCTTTTATTTTTTGATGTGTCATATCATTTACATTTTAAGTTATTCATCAGTTTATGGGTTTATGGACAAGTAAGACATTCACATGATATTTTGCAAATAGCCAAGCGATCTTAAATTTATGGAATTTGGTTCGATGTTTATTATGTATTTAGAAATTAATTGGCATCTAAGAATTTTCGAGTTGAATTGGTATTAGAGTTTTATTGATATTTCAAATCAATTTGGTATCAGAACTCATTTGGTATTTTCAGATTAGTAAATGCCTTCAACTTGAGAGAATCCTTTAGCTACTAACTGAGCCTTGTGGCTTTCAACACTTCCATTCAATGCATACTTCATTTCTTTTCCCCTTAGGTCATCTAGAAGATCTCATCTACTATATCTCTTACTTTGCAATAGTCCCTATACTTGTTGTTGAATGTGTGCATCATTTGATCCTAACTTGTAATGATGTTACCTTCCAATCTCATGAACCATATCAAAGCTAATTCCTTCAAGGTAGAAGGAAAGAGCTTGAGTTTTTCTTATCTGAGGTGTAGTCATAGGTTCTGCATAGAATTGCAAACTCAAATAAGGTGTCAGGGTCTTTTGAGATGAGGCCATGGAAGTGAGGAAGGGAAAAGGAATGAGTGTTTTTCATTTTTGTTTCTCCATTGGTCTCCCAAATGGGAAACTCAAATACTTATGTTTGATCTTCTTCATCAACCATTGTATGGTGAGATGAGGTTTCACCTGCCTCTGAGATATTCTCAAAATTCCTTGCTTCCACCTCTGAGAAGTACTCAAAAGTTTTGTTTCCCTTTGTAAAAAGTGTCTCATAACCAATTTTTTTGTTTTTCTTTATTACAAGGACTTGATTCTATGATGGGGTATTTAGGTATAAATTTCCCTATTCTATCCCTTAGGTCAAATCATTCATCTTAAAATATTTTTAAAAAAATGCAATATATATATATATATATATATATATATATATATATATATATATATATANNTAATATGATCCAGGTGGATATTGGTGGTCACCCGCCTACCACTTGGACCCCCACCATTGTTTATTTCAATTTTTCAATTTCCTTAATTGTAGCACAATTTACTATTTTTGGCAATTTTTCGAGTCCTGAACTTCTGGAGCCGTTTTGAGGCTCTAAACGACGTTTTTTGGGCTTGATATGAGTCTGTTGTAAATTTGCTATTTGTTTTCAATAGTTGTATTCCTCAGATAGATCTTTCTAACGATGTATCATGTGCATCAAACGGAGATAGCATGCCAAATTTATGACCCCGAGAAATTGATGTACCAATTTACCCTGACGGGGCCCATATTTTGGTGTTTCATCTCCTAGGGTTAGGTTTTACATTGTTTCTAAATAATATATAGGCCTTCGAGCCTCATTGTCACACATAGTTCAGAGACATGTAGCCACCACATATATTCTCAAAGATAAGCTATCAGTGCCCTATCTAGTTTATTTCCATTATGTCTGTAAACAAATTTCAGTTCTTTGCTATTAATGAAATGAATTGTTATTTCCATTGCATCTTTGTATTTATGGTTTTTTGTGTATTCTATTGCATTCCTGCATAAATTTGTATCATAAGAGTTGTGTATAAAAATTGTATTTTTTTCAAAAATAAAGGGTGATAATGGTGTGTACTCTTTAGCACCTCCCCAACAACGATGCCAAAAAGTGGTGGTCCTTGGAATAATAACAAGAATTCTACCCTTCCTCAACTTGCTACTTTAATTATCAACCCAAGTTTTGTACACAATTTTGAGCTAATATGCATCTTATATGAAAAACACACCTATCTACTTTCTTATGAACTTATTTAAATGATTTATGTACCTATCTACTCATTAGGGCTTCTGATATCTCGGGTCTTACTCTGAGTACTTCAATAAGGGGAAAACCATTAAGAAAGGAAAAAAATATATGACTAAAAACTAAACTAAGTATTAAATTCTAAGAATGTTGTAAACCAATTGAAAACTATATAAGAAAACACATCACTCAAAGGAAACTATTGTGTAAGGTTGAAAAAAATTATTGTTGATTGAACTATTGCATAAAGAAGGTTGAACGCAAAGTAATTGAACTATTGCGTAAAGAAAAATACTTTGCTGAATTGAAATTAAGTTATTGAAGAAATATTCAAGACGTGTAACTAATATCCTAGCCCATTACAAATCACCATAGCCCAGTACCATCATTGTTACCCCTAGAAGGCATCAATCTAGTGAAAAATGCAATGAAATGTGAAACTATGTTGTTCTATAGGAAATGTAACAAACCTATGGGGAACCCTACGGGAAAATTTCTTGAAAATACACATCTTGTTATTATTTCCTAAAATAGATGCAACATTATCTATTACAAGAAAAACATGATTAATGATGCTACAATGAAGTCCTTATGACAAGAAAAGCAATCCAAAATAACTTCTACCAAACTGTTATTGATCCACAAGAAACATGGATGAATTGTATTGATCAACATATTTGTAATTTTTTGCATGTAAATAATTCACAACATTAAAATACTAATCTAAGAATGGAAAGACATAAAATTAAAAGGTTCATAAGGGTCCTTGAGCCCTCTTGAGTGGCCCCTACCCAAGAAACACACGGATCCTTAAAGAAAATTAATGAGCAAAAAAATGGAGATTCTTCATTGATTTATAAAAAAATATTAGGGTCCTACCCTAACCCCATTATTTAGATACTTTATTAGTGTATGAGGCCACCTTCCTTGAATAATTCTCATTAAATATTTAGTTAATAGTCACTCATTGTAATAAAGGGTCCCTTTTAGTAATTATAAGGCCCAAATTAGTTGGTCGACCCTCATTATAATGGGCTCAAAGGTAGTTAGTATCCTCTATGGATATCTCTATATTGAGTACAAGGTTATATATTGTTTTTTCAAGAATTGTTATTGTATTTGGAACATTTATTTTGCAGGTTTCCCTCTTGAAGAGGCAAGTGAACATAACTCTATATTATTCTCTATCTTTTCTCTTGTGTTCTCAAGTTTTGCACTACATTTCATGTGATTTCTCTAAAGTTTTGGGTTAAGTACACTACAATTGGTGTTAGAGTTCTTTCTTGGGCACGAAGTGGGAGAATGTTTTGGCACAAAGTGGAAGATTTTTTTCTCTTTTTACAAATTTTCAACGGAAAAAAGGAGGAAAAAATAATTTAGGTTGATTTCTGAACGTTTTTTGTAGAAATTGGAAAATCCATCTCGAGAACTAAATTCCTCTCGAAAAATACCCAATTTAAAAAAAAAAATTAAAAAGGAGTCCGAAAAGTGGATATATGTCGATTCAAAATTTTCAATTTTCGGGTTTTTTTCGACAATGACTGCAAATTTCACAGATTGGATATCCTTTGATAGAGTGCAAAAATTTCAGTCAAACCAATGCCATTAGATCCAAAAAATTTATGGCATTTCATAATTGGGGTCATAATACCCAATGATATAATTATAACTAAAGTTGTGATCATTTTACATTTTCATCCTCAAGCCCTACCTTACACAAGTTATTTTTTGGTGATTCTAAGAGATTTTTCTCGCATTAAGAAGATCATAATTTTTCAATTTTTTTAGAGATGTTTTTCGATGTCTTTCAATGACAGTGATATGTCATTGAGTGGGTAAACTTGTAGTAGGGGAATAATACATGTAGGAACTACACATGTGCTGTGCCTCTTTCATCACCTTAGTGAGCAAAATAGAGGTGCTTGCAAGCTTAGTTGGGTTTGCTAAGCAGGACAGCTATAAGGAAAAGGGTTAGAGAAAGAAATATAAAAGAACAACTAAGAATTAAACTAAGAAATAAAACAACAACTAAATTAATGAACATAGGGACATAAGGACAAAAGAAACAATGAGACCCATGTCACCAATGATAAGGCTGATATTAGTGAAAGAAAACACCGAGAAGAAAGAGGACTATGAGTCCCTTCTTCCTCCAAAGGAGGGCTCTTGGACCCCCACAAATAAGCTCTTCTTACAACTTTGAAAATGAAAATGAAAATGGTGAAAGAATTCTTTGCTAATCCACTCAAGGGGTGAGATGGATTGCCCAATGCAATGATACAAGTATACTCTTGGTAAGGATAGAGGATCCCTCAAGAGAATAATGGTAGCATAACTTTGCTATGAATTCCTTGAAAAATGAAGTGTATCCATGGCCTTTTTATAGCATTCCTTTGAGGTATTGTTCAACTATTTTGTAGTGTGTAAAGAGGCTAATTAGGGCATTTCTAGGTCTTTGACCAGCCACCCAGTCGAATCCAGTCTAGATTTGAGTGTCAAATCAACTTGGAAGCTGAACCAGAAGTGGGTGGGAGGCCGACCACTCTCATAAATGCACCATTTCTCAGGTGCGTGACTTTTTGCGACAATAATCGTGCATCATGCGCATGTGTGCTAATCTTGCATTTTTGTTTTGCACATGTGCGTGTGCACCCTGTGTCTCCATAGCGCCCTTTAATTTTTGCATTAGTTGTATAGTTTTTGACCCTTTGGAAATACTTTTTTGTTAATTTGGGTCCATGGGTGACCTCATAACTATTTGACGATGCTGAATTCTTGTAACCATTTGCGGACAAAATTTCAGTGATAACAAATGCCCCCTGATGGATGAGGTTAGGAGAATACATATAGCTGAAATCCATCAATGTTTATTCCATTGAGAGTGATGTTGTAAGAGAGAGCGATAGTGGGATTGTCCAAAGCTACCCGTTGGAGGGAGAAAGGAACCTGTAGAACCCAACCTTCCATAAGGTGTGTAAGAATAAACTATGTACAAACGAGGCGGGCATGCCCCATGCTCGTTTCATGTAACTCAAAAGAGGAATGAAGTGTTGATGTAGAAAACTGTAGCGCCCTCAGGGGCGGTCGTGATAAAGGAAGAAGACAATTCTACAGAGGAACATACTCTGAATGGTAGGTAGTGAAATCTATAAGAAATAGCATAGATCTTGCAGGCATTGATAGCCCAGCCCAGGTTGGAGGTCTTCGACAAATATAAGAAATAACTGCAATAGTTGCAAAGTAAGACCCACCGTAACATAAGAAAGTGTTGGAGTCGAATGTTACGGGGTTCAAAAACACCAGGGAGAAATTGTGTTTCTCTCTATTCCATCCGAGATCTCTCATTGGATAGGTAATGAGAATCAAGATATTGTCGCCCTTCTGGAAAACTGTGTTGATGTCGAAAAAAGGGAGACGCGACTCCCAGAAGCAAAGGGCTTCGTGAAATCTATGAGGTGAGGTTAGGAATTAGAGGAGGTACATGGTCGAATTCAATATGTATAGAGACTCAAAATTGCCCTTGGTTGGGGGTATATGCGAAGTATAAGTGGTTGCAATCGTTCAACTAAGTCGAGTGTCAGGGGGACAACAAGACATGGGATAAGTTGTGCCAGAGGCGGGACAAAGTGAACAAACTTAGAGGGCATAGGTAAGTGGTCCGTGGGATACTCAGAGGATATGGATGATGTCAATAAGGGTAGATGATAAGGAGTGCCCCAACCAAGGGCAACATGGATTGCGTTTGCCAAAAAAGGGAAGAAGGTCACCAAGGGTGACGACAAAAAGGTAATGTAAATGCTAGAAACAAAGGTGTTTGTACAATAAATAAAGAATAATTTGGGATAAGTGTAAAAATACAGATATGGGTGTCCCAATGTAATATGGGTGGCCTAGGTAGGGCGCAAATTGCTTGGAGAACTAGTGGAGGGTGGGGGCCCCATGGGTGAGTTTCTGTATGAGGTAGGTGAAATGAAGGGAAATTTGCAGAGGGACAAACTGATTGTGGATGAAATGGAGGGTTCATGATACTGTGGAGGTGCAGTCAAAAATAAAACCTTGAAAAGGTAATCTAGGAGTCCAGGGGGAAAGCTAGCAAAATGAGGAGAAGGAGTATGTGGCTAATTCGCGACATGATGTAAGACTATCAGGACTCCCATCCCTAAAGGGTTGTGAAAAACAACATGAGTGTCAAAGGTGCAAAAGGGTGCTATGATTGGGACAACTCATGTGGGTAAGAGTGCTACTTGATGACAGTACCGAAGATGCAAATGGAGGTGTTGGTACTACAAAGCCGGAGATGGGGATCCTAGAGGAAAATGTCAGAGGGTGTGACTAGAGATGCAAGTGAGATTCAGAGGGAAAGACTACGTGAGATCGGAAGAG
>CBVK0100502586.1:301-10534 GCA_900067695.1 Picea abies | reverse complement strand
ATAATCTTCATGGAATGAGTTGACCTCCGTGCTAAACGAGCGGTCAACAGAAGGAAAACAGAGCAATGTGAAAGGAGTTCCAAGACCCATCTCTATAAGAGAGATTTCAACCTTACAGTTGAAGAGATGTTTTAGAAAAGGATGTCAATTGTATACAACCCATGTGGAGGAACCAGAAAATACAAAGGGGCCAAGCCTTGAAGAATTTTTGGTACTCGTGGAATTTGAAGATGTATTCCAAGAAATACCCAGGTTGCCACCAAAGAGGGAGATAGATTTCTATATTGATTTAGTGCCAAGAGCTGCCCCGATATCAAAAACAACTTAAAAAATGAGTACACCAGAATTAAAAGAATTACAAATACAGTTGGAAGAATTGTTGAAGAAAGGGTACATACGTCCAAGTGTTTCACCTTGGGGGGCACTAGTACTCTTTGTCAAAAAGAAGAATGGAACTTTGACGCTGTGTATTGACTTTCAATAGTTGAATAAATCCACTGTAAAGAACAAATACCCTCTACCCAGAATTGATGACCTCTTTGATCAGCTAAGAGGGGCAAAGATATTTGCAAAGATAGACTTGAGATCGGGATACCATCAGGTAAGAATCAAGGAAGAAGACATCCATAAGATAGCCTTTAGAACCAAGTATGGGCATTATGAATTTGTAGTGGTGCCATTTGGACTGTCCAATGCACCAGTTGTCTCTATGCGCTTAATGCATGGCATATTCAAAAATTATTTGGATAAGTTTGTCATAGTATTCATGGACAACATACTTGTCTATTCTAAGTCAGAGGAAAAGCATGAACATCACCTGAGATTGGTATTGCAAGTGTTGATGGAACATCAGTTGTATGCCAAGCTTAGTAAGTGTTATTTTTACCAAGAACAGATCCATTACTTGGGACACATTATTTCAAAACAAGGTATAGCAGTGGATCCAGAGAAGATTGAATCCATTAGAGGATGGTCAGCACCCAGGAATGTTTCAGAAGTCAGATCTTTTATGGGATTAGTTGGTTACTACAGAACATTTATAGCAGGGTTCTCTAAGATTGTTCATCCCATCATTTCTTTGCAAAAGAAGGGAATCAAATTTGAATGGACAGCAGAGTGTGAAGAGAATTTTAATATGTTGAAAGAATTACTTACTAGTGCTCCTATTTTAAATATTGTTGACCCAAATGGAAGTTTTGTGGTATGTACAAATGCGTGCAAGGAACGAATTGGTGGAGTCCTCACTCAAAATGGACATGTCATTGGTTATGAGTCCAAAAATCTTAAAGAGCATGAAAGGAACTATGTCACACATGACTTGGAACTTGCTATCATTGTTCACATTTTGAAGATGTGGATGCATTATTTCATGGGGAAGAGATTTGAATTAAGAACAGACCATAGTGGTCTGAAAATCTTTTTGAACAGCGAACTTCAAATGCCAGGCAGACGAGATGGCTGGAATTTTTAAGTGAATACGATTTTGACATCAAGCATATCAAAAAAAAAGAAAATAAAGTTGTTGATGCACTTAATAGAAGAGTACATCTCATGCCTGCTACAGTTGTTAGTATGCATCAGTTAGATTTAAAGAGCAGAATTTTAAATGTTGTTGTCACAGATTAGCATTACCTACATGTAAAGGAAAGTTTACAACAAGAAAATGTACAACAAAAAATTAAAAAATATGAGATGAAGGAAGATGGATTACTTATGCATAAAAATAGAATTTATGTTCCTAGTTCCAAAGAAGTTAGGAATTTGGTATTAAAATAAATGCATAATGTTCCATATGTCGGATATCTCGGTTACCAAAAAACACTTGCAGCAGTAAGAAGCCAATTCTTTTGGCCAGAAATAAAAAAAGATGTTGTTGATTACATTTCCAAATGTTTGGAATGTCAGAGAGTGAAGGCTGATCATAGGCACCTAGCGGGTTTTCTACAACCATTACCAATTCCAGAGAAGAAATGGGAAGTGGTAACCACTGATTTTATAACTAAATTTCCCAGGACAACAAGGCAACATGATTCAATCATGGTAGTGGTTGATATATTGACAAAGGCTGCTCATCTTGTTCCTATAAAAGCGACTCATACAGCAGCTAATATTGCAGAAATTTACATGAGGGAGATTGTTAGGTTGCATGGGATACCTAAGGCAATTGTCTTAGACAGAGACACAAAGTTTACCTCAAATTTCTGGAGGGGATTGTTTAAAGGATTTGGTACAAATCTAAACTTTAGCACAGCATACCATCCACAGTCAGATGGGCAGACAAAGACAATCAACCAAGTAATTGAATACATGTTGAGAATGTATTTGATGGATAAGCCATCTAAGTGGGAAGATTACTTGCACTTGGTTGAGTTTGCCTATAATAACAGGTATCAAGCTTCATTGAAAATGAGGCCATTTGAAACTTTGTATGGTAGGAAATGCAATACTCCAATGAGTTGGGACAACCCAACAAATAGAGTGGTACTTGGGCCAGAATTGTTCAAGGATATGGAAGACCATATGGTTAGAATTAAGCAGAATTTAAAGGCAGCTTAAGATAGACAGAAAATTTATGCAGATAAGAATATGACAACAAGAGAATTTAAAGTGGGGGAGCATGTGATTTTAAAAGTGAAGCCCAAGAAGAGCTCTTTGAAGTTGGGTAGTTGTACAAAGCTAGCAGCGAAATTATGTGGTCCATTTGAGATATTGGACAGAAAAGGGCTAGTTGCATAAATGCTTGCATTGCCTGCTTCCATGAATGTGCATAATGTATTTCATGTCTCTTTACTAAAAAAATATATACATGATCCTAACCATGTTATTGATTGGCATATGATTCAAGTAGAGACAGAGGGAGACTTTCAGGTACATCCAACGCGAATAATGGACAGAAAAGTCAAAATGCTCCGGAATCGAGTTATAGAGCTAGTAAAAGTCCAGTGGACCTGCTACGGTCTTGAAGATGCTACTTGGGAGCATGAGGATGCCATGCGGGCAGAGTACCCGCAACTTTTTGAAAAAAAATTGAAATTTTGTTTTATGTTTTATATATGCACCGAGGACAGTGTCAAAATAAGGGGGAGGGGAATGTAGTACCCCAGTTTTTTAGCCCCATATTAAATAATGTATTTTGTTAATCTATGAAAGGCTTGAGTGCCCAAACAATTAAAAGAGGCCAGTGTGCCTAGGAAATGTAATGTTTTGATCATTATTAACAATAAATACATCACTGATTGCTAGACGAACAAGGATAAGAGTTATAGGGAGGGCTATGATTCCACAAGAGAGGGGGCTCGAAGGGCTAAGTGTTTAATTTATATTTTTATTTACCCATTTTTGTTTTAATGGAGAATATCAGTTACATGAGCTTCTTGGGGGGAGGCCATGTGGTTCTCTAATTTCAAGAATTATATAAACCCCATCCTTAGTCTGTTTGGGGGTTCAATCATTCACTCACTCACTAATTGTTCATTGTTCATTGTTCACACCTTTCATTTTGTTCTCTCTCCATTCACTCTTTCAACCACTCTTCATTCTTCATTCATTTTGATTTTGGTTGAGGAGAGAAAAACGAATTATGGAGAGGAGCCATGGTTTGGTTGGCAGTAATGGTTGTTGGTGTATTCCAGCCATGAATTAATGCTTGCATGTCTGAGATGCATTGGCATGCGTTAATTTTTTCCCACAGCTACAAATCCTGAGAGTCCCAGCATGGAGATTCTTGACCAGATGCATTGGAGCCCTAGAAGGAGGTGGACGGCCTGAGGGACTGCATGGTAGAGAAGGGGGGTCCATTCTCTTGGGTTGTGCAGGCTGGGTAGAAGAGAGTTGGTGCACTTTGGATTGTTGTGTGTGCTGAGAAGCATGTGAGAGCTTGAGTGTTGATTGGGTTGGGGAAGCTGAGTGACACTCTCGAACTGTCCTTGTGGACTCATAGCCCTAGCTCGGGGGTGACATTGTTGTTGAGAATTGGAACAGCAGTGTCTATGGTTGGGTGGAACGTCCTTGGTATGCAGCCATTGGTGATTCATTTCATTAAAGATAAGTGCTCTCTTTATCATGGTTTCATTTACCTGTATATTTATTCCCGTTGTGTATTTATTTATCTATGAAATTTGTATCTATAATATGCATGCTTGTTGGTTATTATTGTTCATGACATATGGTTCATTTCTTTTATGTTGTAGCATGAATCTTGATCTATGCATGTGAATATTTCAAGCATCTTTATTAATTAAAAATTTATCAGAATTTGAAATTAGTTCAAAAGCGAGCTTGAAGTGGCATGCCCAGCCTGTGGGTGGTTGAGTACGTTACATGTAACCTTCGCCCTCAACACTGGCAAAGCCATGTAATGCAAGTGTCCCAATCTCCTGTGCCAAAGCTCGCAAAGACTATCACTTTCATGTACCAAGGCCTAAGTTGGTTATCATGTCAACCTGTAAAGACTACCATCAAGAGCACCAATGACCTATACGGAGTCAAAGCTCGATCCTCTCATCCATGCAAGAACATGTTTATTTGAGAATGCCACTGCATACCCTCTGTCCTCCATAACAGAGATAGAAAGTAGATTATTCTTCAATCTCAGTACATACAACATATCACTCATCTAGGGAGGCTTCTCGGACTCCAGCTGAAACGAAGTTGTCCAACTCCCCTGACTGCATACTTGGCATTATCACCAAGCTCCACCTGCAATCTTGAGTCAACCTCTGACAAACTGGTGAGTGACTCTTGTGATCCTATCATATGACGAGAAGCTCAACTATCCACAAACAAAATCCCACTACCAGAAACTATACCAAAAAAGGCGGAGACCAATAAGAACTCCCTATGAAACTTGTTTGCAACCTCATCCACCTCAACTGATGATCCTTGTTATTTCTCTTTCCCTCTCTTGCACTATGGACACTGTGAAGCATAGTGGCCTAGCTTATGACAAGCAAAACACTTGACCTTACTAAGGTCCTTCTTCTTCCATTGCTCTAGAGATGTCTCTCTCCCTAGAGAACCATTTCCTCTTCCCTTCCTAGCATGAGCAGCTAGGGCTTGGTTCTCATATCGCTACCTCTCTGCCTGCCATTCCTGAACTCTAACCAAGCCTCCACTTGGATGCAATCGATCCACAGTCTGTCAAATGGTGGCAACTTCTCCCGTGCACAAATCCCCTACACAAATAGTTCCCAAGAACCGACAAAACCATTCAATGTTGCATTCACCAACTCTATGTCATCAACTGCCTCACCAATGGCTACAAGCTAATCACAAATTTAAGTGATCTTCATGAGGTAGCTAGCAATTGTGTCTGATTAGGACATCTGAACAGATCGGAGCTTATGCCTCAAAATCAACTTATGGTTTGCATTCTTGCTTTGGTACAAGCCCACCAAAGCATCATACATATCCTTTGTTGTCTTCTTCTCGAAAATATGAGGAATCAAGTGATCCTTCACAGAATCCAACAACACCCGCTTGGCCTTCACTTCCTTCTTCTTCTGGGCTACCAATTCATGTGCATCATTTGAATCTGGAACCACCATCTCAACATAATCTTTGAGATCATTCTCTCCCAAGAGCAAAAGGATCCTAGCCTTCCAGGCCCGAAAATTTGTGGCCCCCTCCAACCTATCCTCCACTCTAGGAGTGCTCACCATTGTGTCCAAACAAGAGCACAAATATAAAGCAACTTGTGTCTCAAGAGATGACTCCCTCTTTCTTTAGAGCCTATGCTCTGATACCATGTCAATTTTCAAGCATTTTAATGCATTCAATTTCAGATCTGAAAAACTATTTCCAAGTGACCTCAAATAGTAAACTAGATTGTTATCACTGAATAATTTTACACTGAAATTATGACAGAAAATTACAGCATAAGCACAAAGATCAAAAAGAAAACATCCATGCACAAGAGACAATTTTTTGTTCAGTAAAATTTTCAGATTGAGAATTTCTGAGGACAAAACCAGTCCTTTCAACAAATCACAACTTCAGCGAAATTTCATAAAACCCTTCCAACTTACAAATATGTTGTACGACTTGTTGACGTCACCTGTATGGTTTGCACATGTTGTACGGGTTGTTGTACAACCTGCACATGCGGCTGGATCTGTTGTTGCAGCTCACACGTGTGGTTGTTTCTCCCTATTGTACAAGCCATACGTGTGGTACGGACTATACGGATCACACGTGCGGCATGTTCTCCCTCTTCCTCGCATACGTGTGAACTCACACGTGCAGCCTCCTCTCCTTAGCTGAGAAACAAAGAAAGAAAGTCCAGAAACCCTACGCCAAATTTGTCAAAGTGAAGAATTTCCTTTGCTGAAATTTGTCTCCCAATCTCCTTGGCAAGAGTGCTCACTCACCCATGCCAACACCACAACGACAAGATGAAAATGTCACAATGAGATGTGTGGTGCCTCATCACATTGCCTCTCCTTTTATAAGAGTCCAATGAGGGAATTTGGGAACCCCTTCTAAACCCAACATTAAATTAGAATTGTTTATTCCTCCAAGTGGGTGTGAAGCCCCAACAACAACACAAAGGGGGTTTTCACAAAATAAAAATGCAATGTGAGAGCCAACAAAGATTCCCACGTGCCCGACACCAAGGCCAATGTGAGAATAACTCCCCAAAGCTACAAAAACATCAACACTTTGGATCATTGATGTAATGATTTATATTTGCCAGATAGAAAGGAAAGAATATCTTCAAGTTGTCAAGCCTATTGGGAGAAAACAATCCAAGTATTATTAATCTTGATTGTGTGAGAGTTTATTTGTTGAATTTTCGTCTCTTTAAATTTCTAATGCAAATGGTGATTGGAATGTTGAAGTAGATTTGATTTTCTTCATTAGAAATCTTGCCCACTTCAATAATTTTATGAAAAGGCATTTTCTCCCAATAATTTGATAATTTTCTTCATTAGAGAATATAAAAGATATTCTGAAAATTATATTACAACAAGCAACTAGTGGCTGTAGCATGCTTTATCATGATACTTACAGCCCTAAAACAAGTGATACTAGCACTATAAAAAAATTCTTTTAAAGACCCCATAGGCCAAGTAATTTTGGCACTGATCTCCTCTTCAAACACCATTAAAATCTCACTTTATTCAACTTTTTCTTTCGCTGTAATTAAATTCTGGAAAAATACACATTGCGAACCCTTAATTTCTAGATTAATTTTCAGCCACCTTATAGCCACTTGTTGGCAGTAGAAGACCTAAGTTTTATATTAATAGATCCTTTAATATTGATCTTTTACTTGAGGCCTAAAGAACCTTACTTTAGCCTTTAAAAAAATCTGCATTTCACAACCTACATTCTAGCAAAGGTGAACTTAGTCATATTCAGAAAACTATCCCTTTTGCATGCTTAAATATGATTGGTTATGAAACATATAAAAGATGGAAAATAACCTAAGTTCTACATTCAATTTCCATCACTCATATAGAACCTTTAAAACATTTCAAGCTTGCATCCATAGGTTCTATTATTGTACCTCAAATCTGGAAAATAAAAGTTCAACCATCAAACAAACCAGATTCACTCAAAGTCTTCATACCATTCAACTCTTCATCTTTGCTTGAGACTTAGCTACCTGGGGAAGCCCCCCTTTGTTGGAAATCATTCCAACATTAAATGTGGAAGTGTGTCACTGAGGTGACAGTGGATGAACACAAGTTGCCCTTGGGTTCACATCTAGTGACTTGGGATTCGGGCACCTTCGATGTGAACTTGAACGATAATAGGGTAAATTGAATTAAACTAATTCCTTTTACCTTAAGTACGCACCCAAGTGATGAATGCGTCAAATAAATTATTTCATAAAAGATGTAGTGTCCCCAAGGCCGAGCCCCGTTGCAAATCATGATATATGAAATGAATTGTAAACATGTCTATAGGCTAGTGAGCCATGTTTGGTATAAGCTGGTAGGCTTATGTGTTTGTTAGGCCATGGAGCCTAAGTGTTGAAGGCCAGGAGCCTGCTGATGTACATGTATGTATGTAGAATGATTAATAAAAATATAAACACCGCCAGGTGCAGACCGACCACGATGAATGAGTGAAGGGGGACTGAGCGTCCACAGAGTGGGCAAGGAATTAGGAGCTGGAAGGTGGGAAAGGGGCTAAGTGTTGAGCCTAGGGGGCTTAAGCCTGGGAAATAATATTTTAATATTATTTCAAAAAGAGACATGTGCATTTTTGTTTATCCTAAGTTTTGGAAAGGGAAAGCGTGCAAAAGGGATGCAGGCTGATGGAACGCATGCAGTCCCCCAGGGTGACAAGTGTCAGCCCTGGTGCATGCAGATAAAACGGCCAAGACGAGCCGTGAGGGGGATGCCTCCTCCATTTCCACCCGACTGCATGAGCGTGTACAGGCTCTGAGCAGTACGATTAACTCGACCTCTGCAAAGAATACCTCGTGCGTCCCTGAGAGCTGGAAAAGCCTGTGATTGTTCTGAATAATCCGTACCTTTCTGTCCCGAAGCCGTGACCGTGAGACCCATTTACCATCGTCGAACCAGTTCGAGGAAGCCTGTATCTGGCTCTGAGGAAACTGGTGTATTCCTCTGTTCTGGAACGGGAAATTAAATAGTCTGTGCTGATTTCGGGAATAGCCAGTGTGTGTGTTGAATTCTGAAAGGCCGAAACATCCTCTGTCTGAGCGTCGAGCCTATGTGTGGAGCCAATCCGTGAGACCATCCGCCATTGTTAAACCTGCTGGATAGCTCGTGTTTGTTTTTCCCCGTGGGTTGTTGTGACCACGCGATACTGGACTGCGTGAGGCTTGTTGGCCTGTGAGCGACTCCTCCAGGTGAGAGAGTGCGCAGAGGGAGGAGAGAACTCCTGGAAGGAACCCTGTAGCTGCCACAGAACCCGGAGACTTCCGGTCCGGTCTGTTCCTATAACCCAAGGTAAGGGAGACTGGCAGCCGAAGGACTGTCCAGGTGACAGAGAAGGTGCACTCTCCTAGGGTGGAACGGGCATGTGGGGAATGAGGGTCTGTGGGCAGTGAGCGTGGGAGATTCCTGGAGAGCGTTCTTCCTAGTGGTTGTGTATGACTGAATTCCCTATAACCTCAGCCTAGCCTAGGATTCCTTGCCTTGGGGTGGAGCTCGGTCCCAGCTCGGGGGTGACCCACTGTTGAGCTGATGAACAGTGTAGTCTAAGGCTGGGAGGTTCGTGGAAGGCCTGCACTTGGTCGGTGATTTCTACAGCTGTTAAAAGATAAGTATTTGAATTATGCTTTAATCATGTTGTGCATGACCGTGCTGTTTATGTATCATGTTTTCCACTGTGTAAATGAATTACTGTTGAATGCTATGGCTTGCTTAATTGTAGCAGTAACTTATATATTTTACTCTGAGATTTAAGTGTGTTTAATTGTTTAAATGCATGTGCTTATAATGTCTGTACGAATTATGTAAAAATTCCATGTATAGAATGGTAACTGAGAGGTTTGAAAACCTCGGTAGTGAAAAGGGTACACTACAAAGTGGTATCAGAGCGAAGGTTTCGACACTGAGCCTAGATGGGCCAGTGGAGCGGTCTTTGGACCGAGAATGCGAGGGGAAATTGAGTTGGGAGGACCAATTTCAAACCCTGGTTTGCTCCGAAGCGTCAAGGAGACACTTGACGAGTTTTTATTAAGAACTCATGAAGTTTAGCGGTGCAGTGAAACTGCAGCCGATGTGGTCTACGGCCACAGGAGACAGGTCTCTACACCAATGGTGTTAGAACCGTAGGATCTGTTCGGAAGGGAAGGCGAACCCTTGTAACCGTCAGATATGGAGAATGTGCACAAGGTTATTGCACAGGGGATTGGAAAATCACGATACGCGAAATCCCGATTTGGTTAGGAACGGTCTGAGCCGTCAGATCTCAATCGGAAAACCCGACAGTCGTTGGATCTGTCGGGAGGTGTCTGAAGGTTAAACCTCAGAAACTAGGGGCAAAAGCTCCGAAATAGATCTAAACCGTCTGAAAGACGGAGGACACGTGTCGTGAGATTTTCCATTTCGGGAAATCGGGATATCGACATTCGTGAAATCGGGAGTCACGATGACATGAGATCGGGAATTTTCATGGTGGAAGTCCCGGGAACGATCCGAGCCGTCCATCTGAGAAGGACAGGTGGCAGAGATCGAGAGATCTCGCGAACTCGGGAGTTCTGATCCGGATTATTTTCGGCACGAAATGAGAGCGGAGATATAATAAAGA
>CBVK0100502585.1:0-10535 GCA_900067695.1 Picea abies | reverse complement strand
TCTGATCCAAAGAGAAAGTGCTGCGTGGGTTAATAAAAATGATCTTGTTTTGGGAACCAAAAATAATCTCTGCAAGTGCTTTGGCAATGCCTATTTGACCCAACTTATCGACCCCCAAGCACAAGAACCATGTATTAATTCTAATTATCCCATGCTTTCTTTTCACACCCAATCTACACATTAGGATTGTGGATGCGATGCTGGGTATTATTTCTCTTTGCCACGCTACCTGTTTCTCCAGTTCCCTGCAGAGACTTTTGAAACTTTCAGCATCTAACTGTTTATATTTTTCGTTACTATCAGAGTGTGGAGAAGCTGTCTCAATGGATACCGGAAATGGATAACAATCATTTGAGCGGCCGATTAACTCCTGAATGCGAATCCCTTGGTTTTCCTTCTTATTCCAGCTTGGCCTACCGAGGGCAAGAGTTGTGCCCACATCTTCATTCTTAGTGGGAACAGTAGAATTTCCATGCAATAGTTTGGTTGGGTTGTCATGGTTTTGTTACAGATCGCCCATCTCATTTTCATTTACAATCCGAAATTGATGAGTTTTTATATTGGAGACTGAACTCTCAGATGAAGAGAACGAGCTGCTTTTAGGTGGACATGACGAACAGAGTGGCAAACCAAACACAGGGCAAGCCTGATCATGGCTCTGTGCTTTAGAACAATCTTGGTTTTGCGGATCCAAGTTTGACATTAAGCTGTCTTTTGTATTGCCAGAAAATTCTTGTACATATATCAATGCCGAATGGTCACGAGAAGAAAAATGATCAAAGTGCATTTCTTCGGGACCATGGATCGAACAACATATATGACTCGATCTTTCGCATAGGTCTGTTTCTCCTAAAGCACATATAGCCTGAGCAAGCAAAACGGATTGAGACCTGATGTTTTTGTTGTTGTACTGTCTAAGCCATGAAGGTAAAGTAGAAGTTGTGGGATCCTGCAACTTTGCTGAACGTTCCTCGTAATAGCTGGGCTGCTTGCCTGATTCATCGTATGAGATGGGTGTCTTCAAAGGCCCCAATAACTGTTGAGTAGAGAGGTTCACTGCAGAATCCCTCTTAGTCATCTCATATTTCCCGTTCACCCAGGAGTCGAGACTCAACCTAAGGCTTCCCGCAGGAACAGGAACTGGATGCAATCCCCACAGAATTTCCAAGGATGGCTGTCTCTTCTGAAATTTAAGATAAGTTTGATAGGTTGCAGTAGCCATCAATCATATCCTCCTGCTCTCTATATAAGAAGACAATATTCGGCCTAACTCCATAGTGACATGATTTACTGGACAATAATTACCATCCTTTGGACCATTCCCTTCCATAGACCATCTCAGGTCTCCCAAATAAACTATTAGAGAGGTTCACTGCAGAATCCCTCTTAGTCATCTCATATTTCCCGTTCGCCCTGCATTTCAGCACGTAGTGCTCCACATCAATCTTATCATCCGAAATAACTGCATACTATGATTTCTTACAAGATTTTTGGAGAAATAATACTGGTAGTTATATTGAGTCAATTACAGACGCGACACATCGCAAATTCAGAAATAATATTTTTGAAAATTTCTGGTGTCATGTTCAATATAAAGTGAGCATAAACTTGAAATAGTTCGTGGAACATGATCCTAAATTCCGCTGATTATTTCGCTTACTTTAACTGAATATGATTTATATACAGAATGATCTTCGAACCAGAATTACGACAAATGTTCATCAGTATCAGGTCACGGTCACATTTGAGGATTTGAGAAAAAAAAATAATAATAATAATAATTGAAATATCTTTTTGGGTCAGGGTTGGGAATACGTAACATTCTTTTGTTTGTTCAAGACACGGATACGCTTTTAGGTTTGGGAATACGTAACATTCTTTATTCTTTGGTCGAAGACATGAATACGTTTTATTAAAAAGTCTATTAAAATAAATATATAAGAGAGAAAAGTGTGTTAAAATAGATAATATATTAGTAATTAATTAATATTAAATGTTTGATTGCACTTTGTTTTTTTTCATTGGATGATGATTAATATATTCGTTGAGTGCTAAATTGCAAGAGTCAAATACCAGGACGGAATGCCTTTATAAATATTATTAGGCATTACTTAATATCCCCATAATAGATTAATAAATTTATATACCTCAAAATCAAATAATTTTATTTTACTACTATAATTGAACTAGATAGAAAGATGAAAAGGAAAACTCAAAATCCGAATTGTTGTGAAGGGACAGAAAACCGGTTCAAACCACATTTTGTCCTTTAGCAACTGCACTGCCGCCATCATCGACGGTTCGAAAGTCCACAAATCTTGAATTAGGGTTCATTGTCNNNGACGGTTCGAAAGTCCACAAATCTTGAATTAGGGTTCATTGTCTTCGCCGAGGCAAACTGAAACTTCTCGTGCAGAGGCAGATCCAAAACCTCCTTTTGTCCTTTAGCAACTGCACTGCCGCCCTCATCGAAGGTTTGAAGGTCTACAATGGCCATCCTTTTGTATGCACAGAAAACTGATCTTCAATATTTTGATCCGTTGCTTTCTATCAAAATCATATTCGTCTACAGCTCTCGAATCGATCACCTCCGTCTCTCTGCCTACAAAAACCATTGAAAGCATCCATGCAGGCAAGTAACAGTTATCGGACTCAGCCCGCTTAGTGTAGTTCTTGCACTCTCCCATAATCTGGAGAACCACCATTCTGAAGCTGCAGACATCGTGCAATCCAGAAGCCACTCAGGGTGAGGTAACCGGGAGTGGCTCTAACAGACAGGCACATATACGTACAGACATTACACAAGGACCGGACCGCCCAAGAACGCGAGGAGAATTACACAATGACAGGCCCAAGAACGCGAGGGGAATTAGACAAGAACCTTGAAAAATGAAACGGCCTAAGGAATGGAGATAGGGAAACAACTAGAGAATGGAAGGACAAAGACGTTTAATTTGCCATGGCAAGCTTCACACCGACAAAGCACACTACTAGGTTAATTACAATCAAATGGAATCTTGGTTAATCAAAGACACTACTACTAGCAGGTTAGTTATAATAAAATGGAATCTTTGTTAATCAATTAAAACAGGGCAATTATATTACATAGTCAGCAATGTAATACTTGTGTTTTTATAATGACTTTATAAAAAGCAAAGAAGTTAATGTTTAAAATCACGGTTATTCATTTATTGTTATTGTGATAATAAAAAATATTCGAATCCATTAATCATGCTCATAGAAAAAGAATTAAGGATTAAATATTTAATCATGTAAATAAAAAAAATATAAAAAACTTATTAAATGTGCCCATTTCTACGTATACGCAGTTAAATGTGCCCATTTCTACCTATTAGGCATATGCAGTTAGCCAGAGACCCCTAATCACAATGAAAGTTCTAAATAGCTGTTGAGTTCGTCTCGGAATTTATTGAAATAATTGCTTCCGGGAGTGGTGGGCCGTGTTTTTAGTTTAAACGACAACGTATGATCCATGAATCAATGGCATCTACTGAGCGACACTGCGAGGCAGAATCCTCGGTCCTGCCAGAGACTTGTGTTTGTGAGATGGAGACAAATCTGTCCGAGGATATATCATGTGATAGAAGCCTCAGGCAAGGAAAACTAACTGTAGGACATACCAATAATAGAAGACAAAATATTTCAGGTATGAATGTGAAGTGATGTAAATTAGGAATTATTACCTGGAGTCGAGACTCAACCCAAGGCTTCCCGCAGGAACAGGAACTGGATGCAATCCCCACAGAGTTTCCAAGGATGGCTGTCTCTTCTGAAATCTAAGATAAGTTTGATAGGTTGCAGTAGCCATCAACCATAGCCTCCTGCTCTCTGTATAAGAAGACAGTATTCGGCCTAACTCCATAGTGACATGATTTACTGGACAATAATTACCATCCCTTGGACCATTCCCTTCCATAGACCATCTCAGGTCTCCCAAATAAACTATCGCCCCTCTTCCCTCACAAACTGCACTCGATACCGTTCTCTTCAGTTCCGATAGCTTCTGCTCTACATAATCTCTATTCAACACCCGAAACCAAGCACAAGAGAACTGTGGATTGATGAACTGAGCACTTTTAGGAGGCTCAGGAAAATCCCCACGGTGCATCCTCACCATAACATCTGTTCAATGTTGTTACCGGCACGTTTGACAACACTTCATGCTTCCTTCTACTTTTCCAAACTTGTTTATCGGCTGCTAATTCATCGTTCGCTTCCAACCATACCTCTTCTATTTTCTCATTATCAATTCCGTATTTACTACAGAGGGATTCAATATGCTATTCTGAAGCGATATCCCGAAGCATCCATATGGAGATTAGCCTTGGTCTCTGTACAATAGAGACCCTGGAGTGTCGCATGGACATGAATGTTCCACAAAATTCTGTTATGCAAAGATATAGAAATGATATCATCTGATTAATTAATGAATAGATGTTCCAAGCATAACTTGAATATTCTAAACTCATTAACGTTCCAACTTGGAGAGCAAAGAAGTCAATTCAAGAGATGAACCCTGCTAACAAACCCTTGGGCGGCAAAGTCGATTTTGATATCTGTTACAACAAGATCCATGGTCTCAGAATCCTTGGAGCAAGAAGTGTGTGGGGAATGAAGGACAGATGGAAGGGACCTTATGACATCAAGGTGCGCTAACCACACACTCCCCTACAATCACAGTATTCCTTAATTTCTTTGTACTTGTCAAATTGTCCACAACAGCCATGACATCCTCGTTTCTGTAGGACAAACTGATGGTCGGCAGTCTCTCTGCAAGTGGCAGAACTTCAGGTGACCTAAAGTAGTGTTGAGGGTTCTGCCATGACAAGGGCTCTGCCCGTATAATGCCTATGTGATCTGATTTGCGTTTGGGCATTGAAATACTATTGACGGCTTCCTCCAAGCTTTTCTTCACCTGAGGGCTTGAGAAGCCAGCCTCTCGCATGACCCTACTGACACTGGGATCATCAAGAATAGACATGATGAGCTGCTCCATCTCCACCTTAACACCTAGAAGAGGCTGCTGCGCCTGATGCTCCACGCATCCTCTTCGCTGGTTAGCCTGAGCCCGCTTAAAGGCGGCCACTAGGGCATTAGACAGCGACGGTCCTACGCCTCCTGCATGGACCGTAGGACCAGCGCTGCTTGTAGGTAATCGATTCAGAGCAACATTGAAGCACAATTCCAGAGCTCTGCATTGAAGAGGATGCGAATGGGATTGCAGGCAGGCTCTTCTCATAAGGTTAATGCTACCAGAAGTAGGGCACCCCTGCAGGCTCTTCTCATAAGGTTAATGCTACCAGAAGTAGGGCACCCCTGCAGCATAGTTATTGCAACGTGGAGTGGGGTTACCTGACCATGTCCCCGACGCCGTGCTAGGGATACTGCATACTTAACCACGCCTGCTGCTTCTCCACTTAATGTCTGCTGCACTGTGCAACCTCCTGCTCTCATCTTCTCCCCACATCAAACCATGCCGCTCCTCTGCCTTTCATTCATACGCCAAATCGTTGTGGGTAGCTAGCTGTACCTTGTTAAAACTTAAAGCCATCAAGAGTAAGAAAAAAGCTTTGTTCTCGTCTTATTCTTTGTTATACTGTATTGTATGCACCATGTTACTGTATGTCAATGAGACTCGGAATCTGCATCTGCATGCACGCAACTACACCCCCTCCCCTCCGCTCTGCATCTTCATCTCCATTCCATTTTAAAAAGCCACACAAATAATAAAATAAAGCTCGCGATCTAGTTTTAGCTTCACAGAGAAGAAATTAAAAAGCAGGAGAAGCTCACATTCTCTTCCGACCGTCACGTGGCCTGCAAAAGGTCGGTTGTGTCTTCGTTTTTTTAATGCTTCATTCTCACCACTAACTCGATTTAAGGCGCATAATCCAATCATATTAAGCGGACGAGGCGAAGGACTGAGTTGTAAATTAATTGTATTTTAAATTATAAGTAAATTTAAATATTATTAATTTACAATATTAAATTAAAAAAATAAAATAATATATAAAGCAACCATACTTCAATTATTGTGCGGGGCTATTATTCTAAAGCGACCTTCCTCCAACTATAACTTGGACATTGACAGCGATTCATGAGGAAAAGTGATGAACTTGTACATTGACAGCCATACATAATTTTTTTTTTAAAAGGATAAGGTTCATAAATCTTCATTTTCATTATGCAAAAACACAAAGAATGTTGCATTTTTTCCCTCTCTACACAAAGAATGTTGCATTTTCAAGAAAAGCTGTTGGGCCCACATGATCATTCACCTCCCTGTTGGGCCCACGTGATCATTCACCTCCCAATCACTACATAAGTAGCTAACACGTAGGCCAAATAAGTAAGTCAGGTGTCACTCACCTTTTCTTTATTCGTCCTTCTTAACCCTTTCACCGTCATCGAATAATAATTAAAAAACATAAAAACATTAGATATGCGATTAGCGTGATTTGGCTTGTGGCATGTATTTCTTAGCTCCTATTGGGAGGACAAGAAAATACTCACATCAAATTTCAAAGCTTAATCTTCAATATGTGACTTAATATTCATGAATAAATGTTCTACACGGGAACTCCGAAATATTTATGTATAAATATTCTACATGGAACCACCAAGCCAACAAATCACCGTATGAAAAATGTTATTAATTCAATATGTGACTTAATATTCATGAATAAATGTTCTACATGGGAACTCCGAAATATTTATGTATAAATATTCTACATGGAACCACCAAGCCAACAAATCAGCGTATGAAAAATGTTATTAATTCTCAATTTAGTGTTTTGCTTATTATTTATATTAATTTTAACAAACAATTTAGTTATAACTACTAAATTATTTTAAAGGCAATTTTATAATCAATTTAGTTATAATTAACTATTTTCAATTTTATTCAAATATTATTTATTATTTACTTTTTTTTTTCAAATAATTTTTATAATTATAAAAGTGATTATGCATTTTGCTAAACCAAAAAACTAAACCATATTGCCGATACTTAATTTGACTTTGACCTACCAACTTATTTATATGGCATAAACACATGATTTAGAGTTAGATAAAAAAAAGACTTCACCAATCCCTAAGTACTCAAATACATGATATACATTAAGAGAAACGCAAACAAGTTAGAAAAGGGGCTACATTGCTTATGATTCGTGTCTCTTCAAGAATCCATACATACTGAAAGAACCAAAAGGAAAAGATAATGCTTCTTAGATAAATCATCAACTTTTTAATTTAGCTCTTTGTAGATATGTGTAAAGGAGTACCATTGAAAGGCTTGCATGGAGGATTGAATTTTCTACAACACTGGGTCGAGACCAACATTGTCTAGAATGATCTTTCTATATGCTCATTCAATCACAAATTTTGAGTCCCCCATTACCTATATTTTATTGATGTATTTTTGGTAGCAAAGAAAGGAAGGGTCCATAACACTGTAAATTTTGCATTAGAGTTTGTTCCTCTGCCAAATGAATATCTAATATGGAAATAATGACTTTGGCTTAAAAATAAAACCACTCCAACCCTACACCTGGGTGGTTCTCCTTCACTCACGCTATTGAAAAAAATCCAAGGTATATCATAGTCCAAATGCGACATAACTAGAACTCTCTATTTATTTTTCTTATGCTTTTATTTTTGTTCCTGTGATAGCTTGTCTATAAGACAAACAATCCCCGCCAGAGGTATTTCATATTTTTTAAATATAGAAGAGTTTCTAGCCCACTATAAATCGTACACCAGAATTCCTAGAAACAACCCATATTCTTTAACTATTGCATCATGAATCCAATCCTGCACAAAGACCTCCAGGATAGCCCTGTTCCATGAAGCTTTGGAGAAAAGGGATTGTGCCACTAGATTCCATACCTGAATTGCATAGGGACAAGAAACAAAAAGGCAAGAAATTGATTCAACATCATTTTTGGAGAGAGAACATTCGTTCAAGCCCATCCACCTCCTATTGATTCCATTCTCCCAAGTAAGAAGCTTGTATTTTAAAGTTGGCCACAAGATTAATTTGCATTTTAAAGGTCCACGAAATTTCCAGATATGATTCCACCACCAAATTATTCTACGTTCTAAATCAACTTCAATCTGGGTGTCATATCCTAACTTAGTTGTGAAATCCCTAGTACTAGGATTTTTTGACCAATAGACCTTATCTTCATCCTCTTCAGATAGTATTATAAAATTGGAACACAACATTCCAATATAGCTTCGCCATTCCTCTGCTTCAAGACCCACCAATCTCAAATCCACTTCTGATTTCCAACCCTTTCTGCCAAATTCTTGAGGTTGTGCTTTGGCACAAGTCGGGAAGTAAATTCCTTCTTCGTGAAGGGACCTTAAAAGGTTATTAGAGAGGTGATAGGCATCATTTTCCCCAAACCATGGGTCCTCTCCAATTCTAATCTTATTTCCTCGTCCCGCCCTCCAGACTGTCCAGTGGCCAACATGAGGAAAAGAAGCAACTTATGCCTTCCATACAATTGAACTATTCTTTGAGGATTTTGCAAGCAACCTGTACCAATGTTCCCTATATAACCCATTCAAATATTTCGATCTCAGCATTCTCCCCCACAATGAAGAATTATGGGTGAGATACCATAAGCTTCTAGTTGCTAAGGATTGAGAGAATAAATATATGTTCTTGAAGCCACAACCTCCCATTTTTTTTGGCCTTGCTATTATTATCCATTTCACTAATAGTATGTCTTTCTAAACACAATTTCCAAACTATAGAAATCCAAAACTAACTTTTCTTATTTTAGAAAAAATAACCTTTAAAAAATTATATTAAAGGTTAAACTTTAAATAATATTTCTATTTCAATCAAAATAAAAATTAATATTTTAATTACAAAAACACTTAATGATCGATCATGTAAAAACAATTAAATGAAAATAAACAAAATAAAATCATATTCCTAACATTATCAAGAGTTCCACATATCATCTCTAATCATCCTTGAACTATATCCCTCCTAAAAAGAAGTTACACTATTATATATTAACAACAATAATACTCTCCATAAAGGATCATGAGAATCCAACTAATTATAATAATATTCTCCATAAAGGATCATGAGAGTCCAACTAATTATGGCTCATCCTTGAACTATATCCCTCAAAAGAAGCTATAGTATTATATATTAACAATAAGAATATTCTCCATAAAAGATCATGAGAGTCCAACTAATTATAGGGGAACTATCAAACGAAAGAAAACATGTCCTAAATAAAGGACCGTGATAATGAAGTGGACAAATGGATCACAATTCCATCATGAGATTCATCCATCTTAGACACACCCTCAACAAGATGTTATCCCTATTTGGATAATTTATCTACTTCATGGTTTAGTTCCTTGAACACTTGAAAGAAGGAGATATATTTAAAAGAAGCAAAACCTTTCTTTATCAAATCTGATACAAGTTTGAGTTGAACACTCTGAATACCTATACATTTATTCATCTAATTAATTATTAAAGAAAAATCGCCAAAAACTTGAAGTTGATTTACATTTCTATCCAATGTGTATTTTAAAAGGATCTTCAAAGCAAGAAATTCATATGATTATTTCACCATGGGCCTAAACCAACCTTAAAATTTGATATAGTTTGATTCTAAAGTAAACATCACCCACCTATGATCCAGGTGGATATCGGTGGCCACCCACATTTTTCCACTAGCTCAAAACAATTTTTTGGCAATTTTGGCAATTTACTATTTTTAACAGTTTTAACTTCCAGGGCCATTTTGAGGGCCTAAATGAAGGTTTTTTGAGATCAAGTTTTTCAATGATATTCGAAGGCATAATTGAATCTCCTCGATGATACCTTTCCAACGAGCTATCGTGCGGCCCAAACGGAGATCGTATGCCAAAGTTACGCCCCCGGGAAGTTGATACACCAAACTACCCAAAGCGTGGTCCACAAAACTGTTGGCTTTTCATCTTCCGGCGTTAGGGTTTTGGATTTTCTTTATGATAACAAGGCCTTTGGAGCCTCATTGTAAAATCATCATCTTGTGAATGCGAGTAACAGACACATCTCTTCTCAGAGATAAGTTGCCACCATTCTAGCTCGTCTTTCACTCTATATTTTTACAGTCTTTGTACATTTTCGCTCATTAATAGAAAATGTGTATTACTGTATCTTTGTGTTTATGGTTGCATCTCTGATACATTTCTGTTATATTATTGGATAACCGAGATATCTTTGTATATTGCTTTATTATATCTCATCTCTCATTTCGTGCCAAAAATAATCTGGATCAGTGGTATAAGAGCAGGCTACTCTTGATCATTTTTTTCAGTGCATGTCCCTGACGAGGTCCGAGTATAGAAAATCGGGTCTCGATCTTGTCTCTCTTGAAGACAACCTCTCTTGCACGCCCAAGAAACCCTCCATGGCGGAAGAAAAGAAAAACAACGGAGCAGACGATTCTATCAATCTATTGCTTGAGAAAGCTCTCACGCGACAGAGGGACGAA
>CBVK0100502584.1:397-10535 GCA_900067695.1 Picea abies | reverse complement strand
ATATATATATATATATATATATATATATATATATATATATATTAACTATCTAAAAAAAATACAAATTATGCCAACCTACTAAAAGAAAAAAAAAAAAAAAAAAAAAAAAAAAACCTATTAGACAATGTCTTGAGGCAATTGCGACAATGCTAACACGACCTTTAGGCCTTTAGAAGAATAGTTTGAAATTCACCAACCATGCTAAAGAGTAATATGCTTAAGATAATCAATGCATTTAGAATCTCGTAGATCCAAGGTAGACAAGAAAGGCACATGGATAATCCACTTCCATCCAAGTCAACGTTGTCCCTTAGTCAATTTCAAGTTTGAGCAATAGTTTGAAAACATTGATTTGTACCAAACCTCTATGGTGGAAAGAGAGGAGATTAAGAATTGATCTCACCAATAAAAAAGTTTATTGAAAAAAAACAACGAATGAGGACTCGTTCGGTGCTAACGCTTCATGATTTGGTTTGTTGGAAGCCTTTGGTATAGGAGCAATGGTTTAGGTAGAAATCAGAAAACTATAACAAAACAAAAACTCCACTCCTCAGTTAGGATATACACAATCCAACACCCATATATTTTGATTGTTTGCATATTTGGAATTATTTGTGTAACAAAGGCGTGGATGAGATTTGGTATCGTAACCACCAGAAATTGATTGACAACCATTTCCCATCATATCCTAATTGGGTTGAAAATTTTATGGCTTCCTTCTAAAGATAGACATCAAAACCAACATTTTGAGGATTCACTTGTTGGATAGCTAAGTCATTTTTCATGCAAACCAGTCCAATACATGCCATCTATAATGATAACACTACTCTAACATAGAGATCTCACATGATAAGTTGCAGTAGTCAAAACAACCATTAAGTATGTATATCCAAAATCATTATCGTTGAGATCTCCGTGCTATCAATTTGTTCCCTACCATTTTGGTTTGATTCACATCAAATGCACGGGATTGAGCTCTACCACAAATCATTATATTTAAAAGTCACTTCGAATATAATTTCGAATGGAACCCTGCCTTAGGTAAATTGACGTGAAGGAGAATAGTTCATATCTTGTAGGCACGAATAGCTTTCTGCAGGTATAAAGCACTCAGAAGGTGATAGTATGAGCAATATATCCTTTCAATTACTAGTGGGCATAGAGAGACGAAAGCAAGCCAACTATATTTTTGGTTTAAGTTTCATTTCTTTCCTTTTTTTTGATTTTGCCTCAAATATATCATCAACCATCCTCATTGTTTCCATCCTTTTGTATTTATATCCCTGTGTGCCATTATAAGTAAAATCTTTGAATTTGGTAAATTTACTCTAGCACAAGCTAGAGTAGATAGGAGTAGGATTTGTCATGCACCCTATCCCCCTGTTGTATAATGCAGGTTGCAGTCAAACCATTTCTTCTCCAGAATCATGGACCCGGTGATCCAAGCACGACCTTGTTACATCAGTTGCTAACAAAACCAGAACCTACCTAGATTTTAAACGTTGAAGAGAAACAAGCCTCGAAGGTTGCGATTTGAGAGAATTCAATGCCATTGCCTCCAAACCAAGTTCATCCAACAATAAACTAAGCAGATGGAAAGTCTTGTTGGTGGAAACAAAAACAATGGCAGATCAATTATTATTTATTTATTTTTTTGTTTATAACAGTAAGATTGAAAGATGAATACAATGTTTTGTTCTAGATCTAGAATTTTATTATGTTTGCAGGTTTCAACATGGAAGGAGGAAATATGGCGTTGCTGCGAATTGAACCAGAAAATGAACCATGCCAAACATTTTAAAAACTAGAAAACACAGCATCGCATAGTCTCAGCTGCAATTTCAGCACGAAATTAGTTTGGTATAATGTTTTTGTTTATATGTATGTATGTATGTATATTAATGTTTTATTCCTATATTAAAATCAAAACACAAAGGATTTTTTTATTTATTATTATATATTTTTAATTCCTATAGATTTAAAATTAAAATAATCATAATTTAACTTAAAGAATTTGGTATTTTGTCTTTTTTTTTATGGTATTAAAAACAATTCAAATTCAAATGAAATCAAAGAAAATAATTTTATTAGCAAAAGGAGATCTCAAAAAAATTAAAGCAATTTTTTTTTTTACATTGTTATTCTTCCTAAAAACATTTATGGACATCCTACTTTCTGATCCTTGAGATCACAAGAAGCGTAAGAGGAGAGCATACTTATTCAAAACTAAAACTAAAATGTTTTATTCCTTTGAACCTACCTACTCTACTCTAATTGGAGGTTAGAAATTAATTACGTGTACTCAAAGATCCAATGTAACCATAAGCGCAACAGTAATAAGAATATGTTCACTGTGAATTTTGCAAATGACAATAAAAAATATACATAAACATGCGAAATTAACTATTGAAATTGTAAATTAACAAAACAAAAATAAAAACTAAATGAATGGGTGCCACGTGGCACTTAGATTTGAGACTTATGTGTACCTAAAATGCCAACAGGACCTTGAAACTTGCCACCATTTGATTGCGCCATGTGTCCTTGATGACGTAGTATTTATTGGTGTGGATTATCTAATGTGTCACATGTCCTCCTGGATCTAATGGTCGTAGGTTCATCTAAATCCTTGATCCAACGACTTTGATCAATTATATATCAATGGTCTAGATTCATTTCGGCCTTTGATATTTTGGGTTATTCACTCCCACTTCCCAATTATCCCAAAGTGAGATTCCCTAACTAAACCTCGAGTAACTTGAATTCATCTAACGATCCATATTTGATGCAAAAATCTTAACACGATCCAATGGTTTTCAGGATTTTGGCTATTCAGGATCTCGTGAATCCTTGAGCCAACGATTGTGATCATATCTATATCAATTGTCTAGATTCGTTTCGGCCTTTGGGACTTTGGGTTATTCATTCCTAATTATCAATTCTCCCGAAGTGATATTCCCTGACTAAACCTCAAGTAACTTGAATTCATATAATGATCCATATTTGATGTGAAAATATCAAAATGATCCAACAGTTGTCGAGATTTCATCTATTCAGAATCTCATTAATCCTTGATCCAACGACTGTGATCATTTCTAGATCAATGGTCTAGATTCATTTAGGCCTTCAGGACTTTGGGTTATTCATTCCCAATTCTCAATTATCTTGATCTGAGATTCCTCGACTAAACCTCGAGTAACTTGACTTCATCTAACAATCCATCTTTGATGTGAAAATCTCAACACGATCCAACAGTTTTCAAGATTTCAGTTGTTTATAACTACGAGGCTCCGGGGTTCTTGGGTAGTGGAACCAATTCCAACTGTAGATCTATTGGCAGGTGATGATCAATGCTCAGTGTCTATTTAGGAACCAAAAATTGCACAATTGTTAACTCCAACTATTGCATCCCACAATGCTTCTTCGTCGTTGATATGCCCTTACTGAGATCTGAAGGTCAGGACTTAATCGGATGTTGATCCAAAGGTCTTCCTCTGTAACTCCTAGATCTGACAGTCCTAGTTTGTCCCGAAATCTACATCAACAAACATGATTCTCCCTCGATTCTTTTATAGTTTTAATGTGATTATTTCAATCCTGATCGCATTTTTCAATATGCTTTCCCTTCTGAGTTTTCTGGTAGATTCCTCTACATTTTGTTCAGAACAAATGTTCATCACTGCAATGTTCTTTCCCTTCTGAGATTTTTGGTTTTGTACTTGTATTCTAACTGATCAATATCATTGATCTGTTGGGAATTCGATCTCAATGGTGTCTCTGCATTACGTTGATCTCGTGAAATCTAATAGGCTACCTCTCCTGATATTTAGGTATATTCCTCTACATGTTGTTCATAACAACTCATCATCACATCATAATGACAATGAATGTTGAATTCAATGAAAACACATCAATGACAATATGTCCAACAATGTCCCCCTTTGGCATTGATGGAAACCTTTTTATTTTTGAAATTTATGCCCTTATCAATTTCCTCCCCCTTTGACGACAATGGTAGAGGGGATCTTTCTTCGCTCCCCCTGTGGTAGTGCTCCCCCTTACCATGTGTCCCTTCTGATACTATTTTATTGTTTTTAATGAGGTTTTTGAATTACTCCTAATTTCTGTCAAAGATTTTCAAAAGTATTCCTCGGAAAAGGTTTTGTGAAAATGTCTACAATTTGTTCTTTGGTGTCTACATACACTATTTTAACTATTTTTTGGGTAACCATATCTCTTAGGAAATGTTATTTAATTGGGATGTGTTTTGTTTTAGAATGCATGACTAGATTTTTAGAGATACTTATGGCACTAATGTTATCATAGTTAATAGTAATGGGATTATTATATCTTATTTGTAGGTCTTCTAAAGTTTTAAGAGACAGTACTTATGGCACTAATGTTATCATAGTTAATAGTAATGGGATTATTATATCTTATTTGTAGGTCTTCTAAAGTTTTCTTCATCCAAATAGATTGTGTGCAACATGATGCAACAAAAATGTATTATGCCTCTATTGTAGAGAGTGATGTGGATTTTTGTTTCTTGCTTAACCATGATACCATAATATTTCCTAAGAAAAATGCTCCTCCATTGGTGAGTTTCCTATCATCTATGCTACCGGCCCAATATACATCAGTATATACAGCTAGATTGAAGTATTTGTCTTTTGGATACCATAATCCAAGTTTTAGGGTGCCTTGAATGTATTTGAATATTCTTTTTACTGCTTTTAAGTGAGTTTGTTTAGGTGTAGATTGAAATCTCCCCACGATTCTTACAACCTGCATGATTTCAGGTTTTGTTGTTGTTGAATAGAGAAAACTTCCAACCATTGATCTATACATTGTTTGGTCCACTTTTGTGAGTCATCTTCTAGGCTTAGATAACATCCAGTGACCATGGGAGTACACATAGGTTTAATGTATTCCATTTGAAATTTATTCAGCATTTCCTTGATATATTTGTTTTTGGAAACAAATATTCCATTTTCTGTTTGATTTACTTGTAAACTTAAGAAAAATGATAGTTCTCCCATCATAGACATTTCAAAATCTTCTTGCATTTTGGTTGCAAATTTTCTTCTTAGTGCAGTAAGATTACTCGCAAAAATGATGTCATCTACACTTAACACCACAAAAATCATGTTTTGATCCTTAATTTTGATGTATAGGTTACTGTCAATAGTCCCTCTCTTATATCCTTTATTTAGTAGGTACTGATCAAGCCTAGAGAACCATGCTATGGGGGCTTGTTTACAACCATACAATCCCTTTTTCAGCTTGCACACATAGTCCTGATTTTCTGATAACATGAATCCTTTTAGTTGCTCAATATAGAATTCTTCTTATAGTGTTACATTAAGGAATGATGACTTGACATCCTTCTGATAGATTTTAAAATTTTTGAAGCATGCCAATGTGAGGAACATTTTGATGGCCTCAAGTCTTGCTACTGGAGCGAAAGTCCCTTCAAAATCAATACCTTCTACTTGGGAATATACTTTGCAAACTAATCTGGTTTTTTTCTTTATAATCTCCCAATTTTCATTTAGTTTGTCCTTGAAGATCCACTTGGTTCCTATCACATTCTTGTCCTTGGGCCTTGGAACCAGTTCCCAAGTCTGATTCTTCTCTATTTGGTCTAGTTCTTAATTCATTGATTTTATCCAATCTTTACTTTTGATAGCTTCATTAACTGACTTAGGTTCTATTAGGGACAACATTACTTGTTCTGAGTCAAAAGTGAGCTTCCTTCTTGTTTCCACTCCTGGACTTTTATCTCCAATAATATGGCTTTCATGATGATTCTTTTGAACTCTTTTTGATGGAGCTCTTGGAAATAGAGTTTCTTCATTGTCTTCTTCATCAGTATGTGGTTCATTATTTTTTATTTAATTATTATCATCTTCTTGCTGAGATTCTACATCATCATCTTCCTACTGAGATTTTACATCATCATCTTCTTGTTGAGATTTTTTTTATCAATTCCTTGGGATATTCTCTTTTTTAGATCATCTATATTTACATTGGAACTATCCACTATCTTTAGTAATCTAAGATTATAACGTATGTATGATTTTTTATTACATGAATATCTTAAGAATATTCCTTCATCAAATCTTGGATCAAATTTTCCTAGGTTATCTTCATCATTCTTTATGTAACATTTACTTCCAAAAGTTCTAAAGTGTTTTACAGATGTTGGCCTTCCAAACTATAATTCATAAGGGGTTTTGTCATAGTTGCGTCTCAACTAAGCTATATTAAGTATGTGTACTTCTTTGTAGATTACATCTCTTCGAAATTTAACATTTACTTCCAAAAGTTCTAAAGTGTTTTACAGATGTTGGCCTTCCAAACTATAATTCATAAGGGGTTTTGTCATAGTTGCGTCTCAACTAAGCTATATTAAGTATGTGTACTTCTTTGTAGATTACATCTCTTCGAAATTTGTTTGGAAGCTTAGATTCATTTAGCATGGTTCTTGCTGCTTCTTGAATTATTCTATTTTTCCTTTCTACCACTCCATTCTGTTGAGGAGTCCTGGGAGATGAAAACTATCTTTTCATACCATGATTTTCACAGAATTGAATGAAATCTTTAGAGGTGAATTCTCCTCCATTGTTTGATCTCATACATTTAATTTTGATATCTTTTTCATTTTCTATAAGGGCTTTGTATATTTTAAATTTCTCAAAGGATTCTAATTTTTCTTTCAGAAAGAATACCTAGGTCAATATTGTGTAATCATCAACAATCAACATAAAATATTGTTCACCATAATTACTTTTGGTTTTGGTTGGTCCACATAGATCTGTGTGAATAAGCTCTAATGGTTTATTTGTGGAATGCTCTTTTGTTTTAAAACTTTCTCTTGTTTTATTTCCTATTTGACAATGTTTACAAATAGAATTTGAAGGCTTAATCACTTTTGGCAGATCCCTAAATGCCTTTTTCTTGTTGGCTTTGATCAAGTTGTCAAATATTAAATGTCCAAACCTTATATTCCATAGCCAACTTTCATATACTTGGCTTAAACAACATTTTTCTTCTTCATCTATATTAAGGATGCACACATTGCTAGATGTTCTTGGTGCAATTGCCACTAGCTTTCCAGTGTCCTTTTTTCTGATCTCACATTTCTGAAAATAAAAAGTAAGTATGTGACCCTGGTCACATGTGTGACTTACACTTAGGAGATTTGGTTTGATATTTTCTACCATAATTACATCTTCTACTTTGGTTTTATTATTTCCTAAACTAACAGTGTCTTTTCCTAGTATCTTGGTTGACATGTTATCTCCAAAAGTTACTTTTCCTTTTCCTTTCGAGTCATGTGTTTTGAACATCCACTGTCTATATACCATTGAAATCCTTGATTTTTTTCATATAAGGATACAGTGCACTATGTTTGTATTTTCTTCCATTCTTTTTTATTATGGGAAATATTTGTCTTTTTATCATATATTATGGGAAATATTTGTCTTTTTATCATATTTTGGCAATCTACATTCACTACTTTTATGACCATAGTTATTACATTTTTGGAATTCACTATTGAAGTTTTGCAAAGGACAAAATGAGTTATAGTTTATATTATCTATATTGTACTTATTGTTCTTATATATTTGGACATTTCTACGATTGTATTGTCCATAAGCTTTGTAGAGTACTCTCTTATGTCCAAAATTATTGCAAGAGTAACAATATACAATGAATAGATATTTAGGGGGATTCTTTCTGATGATTGCATTTTTCTTGTCATATTTTACCCTAGTAGGGAGCATTGATTTGTGTTTATGTGTAACAACTTTCAATGGTATAATCTTTGCATTATTATCTTCTTTTGCTAACGAGTTTTTTAGAGCATCTACGTAACTGATTGGTTTCTTGACAGATCCTTGTGATGCAAAAGTTGAGTCTTGAGTGTATCCCAAACCAGTCTTGTTGTTTGGTGACATTTGACTACTGATAATTTCATCCAATATATTTGAACTATTTCTAAATTGTGATCCCTTCTTTTCTTTCTCAATTTCACTTTTTAGCAGCTTAATCTCAGCTTCTAGTTTCTCACATACTTTTTTTTTATCATTAAGTGGTTGTAAAATGACTTATTCAATTTTATTAGCTTCTAGGAGAGCAGCTTAATCTCAGCTTCTAGTTTCTCACATACTTTTTTTTTATCATTAAGTGGTTGTAAAATGACTTATTCAATTTTATTAGCTTCTAGGAGCTGGGACTTCAAATCACTGATGGTATGTTCTGACTCTTTGATGGTTTTGGAAACTTCCCTCTCTCTTGATTTAGTAGCTTCTTTAATCTCTAGAAGCTCTTCCATTAGTACCCTGTTTTGTTTTTTAATTTTTCTTAGTTCTTCAATTACACTAAGGACTTATTCTTGGAAGTTCACTTCTTCTTCATCTTATGAATGTTTATCATCTTGATTTTTTAATCTCATAAATAGAAGCTCTGGTTCGTCTTCTTCATTTTCTTTTGATGAGCTACTGTATTCTTGGGCAAAGAATGTTTTTTGTTTCTTGTAGAACTTATTTTTATTATTATTGTTGTTTTTCTTCTTATTTTTTAAGGTTCTTTCATCACCACTTTCCTCCTGCTTAGGATAGGGACATTTATTGGAAAAGTCTGCAATTTTTTCATAGTTGAAACATATTAGAGGAATCTTTCCTTTGTATTTCCCTATCCCTTTCTTGAGTTTCTTTATGAATTTGTCAGTTTCCTCATCAGATATATCTGATAACTCATCCTTGGTCTTTTTCTCCTGCATCATCTTTGTTTTAGATGCTTTAAATTCCATTTCACTTTTTGATTATTTATCATTCCCTATTCGCATTTCATATGCTATAAAAATTCCATGAAGTTGATCAACTGTGAGTGTGTCAATATCAAGCCTGTCTTCAATTGTAGAAATCTTGGCATCATATCTCATAGGTAACAAACTTAGCATCTTTTGCACAATAGGTTTATATGTAAGTTCTTCTCCTGATTCTTTGATCCAATTAACCACTTCATTACGCACAAAAGGTATTCAACAATGTTCTCTTCTTTCATTTTCATATTTTCAAACTGAGTTCTATAGGTATGTAGTTTGGATTCCCTAAATTTCCCATCTCCTTCATATATAACCTCCAATTTGTCCCAGATTTCTTTGGCTGACTTACAATGCATAACCTTCACACATATAGAATTTGTCAACCCTCCTAGAATTGCATTAACTTCTATTGAATTGTCATTGCATATTTTTCGTTTCTGCAACATCTTTGGGTGGAGTAGTTGGTGCAGTGTAACCATCTACACAACATCTTTGGGTGGAGTAGTTGGTGCAGTGTAACCATCTACAACAGATTTCCAGATATCAAAAACAAGAGACAACAAGAATTTTTTCATTCTTATTTTCCATAGAGCATAGCCACCTCCAATTAACAATGGTGCTTTGTTGTTAGAAATTCCCTCTTGTTGATCCATCTTCAAGATCTACCTTCTATTTTTTTAGACTATGTTGAAGGCACCTACTCTGATACCAATTGTTGGAATACTAAGGGAGGGGGGGGAGGTGAATCAGTATTACCCTTTTTCACCAATTAACAATTACTTTTATATTTTGTTAATTACCAAAATAAATCAACAATGGATTTGTTTGTAAAATAAATTATATAAATACAATTAATATGAATTACAAGGCTTTTTATGAAGAATAGGGAAGGACACCAATCCTTTTTAGAGCACCAACTCTAGGAGACACAAATCCCCTTCTTCAGGGAACCAACTATTAGGGTCCTAACCCGCACATAGGTAGAACAATATAGTCAAATTTAATAAAGGTCAATATTAATAAGGCCTTGCAATAAAATAGAATAAGTCGAATGTAAGAAGACCTAATAGAAGCTTCTGCTTCTAGAAGGATCTTCCTCTAGATGCTTGCTTTGATAGACATATTTAGTATAAATAGGATTCGAGAGTATGAGAAGCCTATCTTGGAGATTATTGCAATAGAGCTCTACTCGACTGAAGGTTTCCCCCTCGAAGAGGCCCATGAACAGTGCTCTCAGAATCAAAGTGTTATTTCTGTTGTTATTCTTATATCATTTCAGTGTTATTGTGGTGATTGTTCTAGTTA
>CBVK0100502583.1:0-10535 GCA_900067695.1 Picea abies | reverse complement strand
CCCCAGCTCAGACCCAGTCCCTCATTCTCTGCACCTACCGGAGCCCCAATGATGTTAGTATCATCCACCAAACAATGTAATATGTAAACATGGTACATTGGAAGATAATAAAATAAAATACATCATCAGTTGTAGACAAATAAGGATCGAGTCATGGGGGGATATTCTTCCGCAAGAGAGGGGGTTAAAGGGGGGGTTAAGGGAAACTCCACATGCCTAGAATCCCGTGTCACCTCCATAAGTCATTTTGTTATTAAATTTTTACTTTCTTTGACTTATTAAAACCAATCTTTGAATGCATGTAAGAGGTTGGTGGGAAAGTCATCTCACCTAGTTAAGGCAACATGGGCTAGGTACACTCATGATGGGAATTGTATCATTAAATGGATGAAAGAAGTGGTTGAAAGAGTCATCTCACATAATTATTAAAGAATGGGTTGGGTACAATCCTTTTAGGGAATTGTGAGAGCCAAGCATGCATGGAAGAAAAATAAAAGGAAATTTGAGTAGAGGGAGAGAGATAATTTTACAACTGGGTAGAAGAGACAAAAAATGAGATTTAAGTGTCGGAGAAGGGAGGAAACTATAGTGTGTATTGAAGACAACTTGTTGGAGTTGATAATTGCACAGAGAACAAGGATATCATGTCTGTAAGTGAATTTTTGTTGAGAAGTTACCCATGAGAGCATGTGTAAATGTTGTTGTGAGCACTTATGTTACAACTGGATTTCCTAGAAACTACAATTGAGAGATTCTTGGCTAGTCTGTGTTGGATCCTTGGAGGGAATGAGGATTGTTTGAGGGGCTGTAATGCCGAGAAAAAAATCCTATCCCTTGGGTAGTGCAAATTGATAGGGAAGAGAGATGGGTGGTTGGAATGGTTGTAAGAGTCAATTTACTATGAAAATATTGGGTATTGGGTTGTTTAGTGGATAGTTACATCCAACCATATGTGTCGTTATTTTCTTGTGGACTGATAGCCCCAACTTAGGGGTGACCCACTGTTGAGAGAATTGCAACAATGAAGTCTATGGTTGGGTGAAACTTCATTTACAACCAATTGTATAAATATTTAAAAAGAGAAGTATTATGACATTGCGTTTTGTTCTATATTTTATGTATTTAAATGTTGTTATGACTTTATGACTTTATATTTTTTTTTTATAGTTTTATGGGTTTATTTGTCATGCTACACGCATTCATTTTAAACAACATAAGATATTGATGTTTTTGTTCGTAGTGGGTTTGTTACACTAATGTAGAAGTGGAAAGGACTTTTCATTTATACTTTATTGGATTTCTGGCTTAGTAGTGGTCCAACTTTAATTATTTTGATTTTTGTTTCATCTACTTGAAACATGGAGCTGACTAAGCATAATAAATTTTTTTTGGTTACTACTCGAAAGGTTCGAGGAGTTAATGTTCTAATTATGTAAATATATATATTTTAAACTATTCACAAGATTTAACATAATTTTTTGTCTTGAGTTCTACTTGAAACATGGAGCTGACTAAGCATAATAATTTTTTTTGTTACTACTTGAAAGGTTCGAGGAGTTAGTGTTCTAATTATGTAAATAGATTTTCTTAAAACTATTCACAAGATTTAACATAATCTTTTGTCTTGACTTTTTAGACATTGTCGTTGCAATATACTTATTGTTGAATATAATACTAATGCTTTTCTAAAATACTTTTTTCTTTCCTTTCTAAAGTTTGATATAATAGGATTTTGCTTGAATCATAATATTTTTTTATATATATACATGTGTGTAGGATGAAAGGCGACCTTTTGTGGGTTTAGACAAATCTTGGCTTTGAGTGTTAGGCTATGATAGGAGGAGGACGGGTGAGTGGGATATATGTAAACATAATTTTGGGATTATGCATTAGCATAAATTCCTAAAATTATTATGCTGTGCTATTTTTTTTAATATTTTTGTAAGTTAGATAGTACTTATATTAATATCTTATAAAAATGTTACCACCATGTCTTTTGTGGGTTTAGACAAATCTTGGCTTTGAGTGTTAGGCTATGATAGGAGGAGGACGGGTGAGTGGGATATATGTAAACATAATTTTGGGATTATGCATTAGCATAAATTCCTAAAATTATTATGCTGTGCTATTTTTTTTAATATTTTTGTAAGTTAGATAGTACTTATATTAATATCTTATAAAAATGTTACCACCATGTCTTTTAGATAGTACTTATATTAATATCTTATAAAAATGTTACCACCATGTCTTCTTGTGGCATGTTACTAGGGAAATTAGGTTACAAAGAGTTAAACTCTATATCCATTATTTGCTTTTTCAAAATAGTTATATATTTAGTTATTATCGATGGAGCATGTATTTGCTTAGATAGTACATAAGGGATACTAGAAAATAATTGAAAATCACAAAAAAAAAAAAAAAACATTATTGAGTTGAACATGACAAAAAGCATAGATATGTCATATTGATAGGCCTAATAAGGTTGATGCTTGTGGAATCTCCTTTTTCTCTTGGTCTACTGGCATGGGATCCTCCTTGATGAGGATTGGGTTGGAGGGTGTGTCCGCTCGATCGCGAATTCCCATTAGGTTCTTTCATGTCCTCATTATCACTTTCATGGAGATAAAAAACTATGATATTGACACCAAAGGCTGTTTTGAATGTGCATTGAAGACAACCTCGAATTTTTATCCATTAGATCCAAGTTTTGGAGAATATATTGATGTTGGATGCCCCTCTCCTCCACCACTTGAGCAATGAATTCTTTATTAATCCAATAGAGCTCAGTCATCCTAAAAATATTGGTGTTTTGGGTTCTTGAGAATCATGGGTTTGAGATATAACCCTTGTATTCCTCCTCAATTTGATCTTTAAACATTCTTCTACTCTTCTATTTCACACAATTTTGGATATTTGCAATCTCCTCCTTGATTCCTGGATAGAATCTAGAATGAAAGCATCTTTATGATTTAATGGTGTCTTTTTGAGCCCTAGTTGAATAATGGGGAAGACAATGGGCATTGGGGTAGCTTACATCCTTCCTCGAGACACCTTTCTACTAAGTTTATGGATTTTTCTAAGTGATCTCTCACCATACTTATCGACCAAGAGGTGGTAGGGGTAGTCGTAAAGCTGAGGGAGCTAATGATTGATAAATTTATTGGAAGGCCCCCTAGGAGAAAGGGGTTGAGTAGAGACCGAGTTTATAAATACCCAACTCCTCACAAAGAGTGGTTGTGGCTAAAATATAGAAAATAAGTGGTTGAAATACAAGGGAGAGTTGATGTGTGGATAAAAACTTGAAAAGATAATCAAGCATAGCCTAAATAAAGAGGTGAGAGGGTTAATTAATACCCATCTCAACATAGGGTTGGCCCTATGCTTATCATTACTACCTAAATATGTACATGAGCTAGAAAAATAAAGCATTAGGGAGGACCTTCCCCCCTTAATGTTGAATGCAGGCCATATGAATGTAGAACCTCCCCAAAACAACATAGTAATAATATCAATACAATCCCACAACCAAGCAAAGGGAGTCTCTAGTGAAGGTCTAAAAGAGGGAGCAACTGAAGTGTGCTACATATAGAATGTCCAATATGGACACATATCATAGCGTGAAGGATAGAGATCCACACAATCAGATTGATCCATTGAAATAAGATAAGAATCATCCATAAAATCATTAGTAAAGTCGAGTGTCACAAAACCTATGTACATGTGAGTGGATACTAAATCAAAGGAGTTGATAAGGGTCTTCCTTCACAAACAAATAACTACAAGCTTGTTAGAGTCACTATGAATCACTGCCAGAAGTTAAGGAGTAGGATTTGTGTCACCAATCACGATATTCAATACAAAAGTACCAATCCTTGGAATATGAAGAATATATCCAAATAAGGTTGACTCAATACAAAGAGTATTATCATATGAGTCTAATATATCTCAATCTACAAAGTACCCTACCATCTGTGTAACAAAGAAGTAGTCCATTTAGTCCATAGAAGAGAAGACTTTGTGAAGACCTTAAGAGAACCTGCTAAAGAGGAAAGAAGGGATTTGAAACCCTACAATAACAACAATATAGAGAATGTCACCACCAAACAATCCTTCAGATGGACATAACCATTGATGCTCTAAATTGTTTTGTAGATTTTGGTTGAAAGAGAGAAAAAATAGAGCGTGTTGGCCAAAAAGAGGGCACAAATATGTAAAAGGCCTCCTTGAATCTATTGAAAGAACTAAAAATTTCCAAAGAAGAAGGGTTCTAGTGAAATAGAGGGTAGATACACAATAAAATTTTGCATTGTCCCAAAAAATGTTGAAAATACTAATTATAGACCCGAAACGACCCTAAAAATAGGCTAAAACCCCTAGTTTTAAACCTAAAACCAGTCCATGGGAAGCTTTTACAAGCCATAACTTTGGATCAACTTCAAATGAGTGGTTAAAATAATATTGCAAGTGAAAAATCTTGCATTGAAAACCATAATGAACCATCACATGAGTGCATTGTGGGAGGGAAAAATTAGTCCTACCAATGCGCACAAGAGAGAAAACGTCAATCATAAGAAGAAAAACACCAAACATGGAAAATGACAAATAAGGAAGATGAAGTTCACACGAGAGAGAAGGATTGAATAGTACCACCAACAAATCCTAAATCGACATGAAATGTAAGCTCGTCATAAAGAGAAGAGGAGATGAACATACAAGCAATAAAGACATAAGATATGGTTCCCATAGGCTAAAGAATCATGCCCATAGACTAAAAAGTCAATCACCATCAATCAATATGATGAGATGATGCCAATGAGAGCTCAAGTTGTATATTTATGACTCAAGTGAGGTGTCCCTTCAAGAAGGGACTCATCCTGGGTTATGAGCCCACAAAATAAGGGCAGACACCCTAAGAGGGTGATTAGGCCACATAACCATAAATGACCACATGTGAAGGTTAGCATCAATTGAACATGAAGAGATTTCAAGGAAAAATAACTCAATAGACATTGTTGCTAGTTTACTTGCTCAATATAATAAAATCCATAACAATTTTAAAACCCAAGATAAAGCAAATTCTAATAATTAGTTGAACAACCTTATTAACCTAATCTTCTTTATTAAATAAAGGCCATCTTTTCCAACCTACTCACCAAAGCAAAAGACCAAAATCATTCCAAACAAGGTACTACCATTAAATTAAAAAACTGTGATGTTATAGTACCTCCCTCAATTTGGCACTTTTATTTGCTCAAAGGGGAAGGGAGACTAACCAAACATATAAATAAAAAGCTTACCATAATCCCTTTTATCATGTTAATTTAATGCTTTAACACAACACAAGGAGTTGCATTCCTAACATCGAGTTATCCTTGGTTTTATTTGGTTAGCGATAAAAACATTATGTGAAAGACAAAATGAGTATTCATTAACAAAATAATCCCTTAATAATCTCTAAAGGATGTAAGGTGTGTAGCACACTTCACGATTTTATATGCTCATGCCACCTTTGGTGACTTAAACTATTTTATATGTTACAAGCGAAAGGCACTTGTAACAAATTTTCCTCTCGTCATTCCAATGGCAATCATTTCATTATTTTTATATTGATTTTTTTCAAACGATTGCATCATATCTATATTGAGTCATGGACATCAACCCAGGGAAAACAATTTTTTCCCTAAGCAAGCTTCAGTGGGGCCTTGATCTTTAACTCATGCTAGGAGTTTTAAAAGTAATCAATTAAGCAATTTTTTTTTAGTAAGCTTCATCGCATTTACTAATGAGGCTTTTGTCTTAAGGATTTTTATATGATTATCCATTTATTATGAAAAACATTTACATTGTACACTTTGTTTATATATATATTTTGTAGGGCATGTATATCTTCTTAGACTTTAACAATAAAGTCGTTGTATAGAGGGGGTCTGTTGTCCCACAAACAAGGGAGTCTCATACACCAATTTGATATATGGCTTGGCCATAACCTTAAAATTAGATGATTATTATTATTATTATTATTTTCCAAAATAAAGCTTCAAAATAATATGTTGTAGATAATGTATGAATTTTAAAGGAGTACAAACAAAAGTTCATTTTAAAAGAGGTTCATCCATATATAACTTTGAGAATAGTCCATCACATTTTGTATTTTATGATTTTTTTTTTCATGTAACATATCTTTGGGAAAATCACTGGGGCACTTTTCCTTATTCTAAGGATCATACCTAGGGAAAATCCTAAATTCTTCAAAGCACAAGGTCAGATCAACAATTCATTAATAGATCATATATAACTCATCAACAATTGACTCACTAAGGGCAAACATGTCACAAAGTGGAATTTGAACCTAGGTAGGGAGGGTAACAACTTTTCCTCACAACCACTAGAGTTACACCCATTTAACTTATATTTTATAGTGTATGAAAATAAACCATAAAAAAAAAACTCTATTATATTTCCCTCTTAGTTCATGAGATATAATATTTCAAACCATCTTAATACAAAGGGTATACAATTTTTTTTTTATGATTTATACTAAATATTCAAATTCACGATTTGATTGGTAAAATCTACAAAGGTATACATACCCTACCCTTTGAACTTGTAATCTTTTAGGAGGAAACACATGTTCTTAACCATTAGACCCACTCAGATTGTATATATATATATATTAATATACTTTTTTTTCTTATATTTCACTATTTTTTTTTTTTTTTTATTTCACTTATTTTTTTTGAAAAAAACACTATCTAACATTTTAAATGATAAAATTTATTATATCAAATAATATCTTAATTTTTTTTATAATTTTTAAAATTAAAATAATCATAAAATTCATACAACTCTCTTTATATTCAATAATATTATTCCTTCATAATCTTTATATTCAATAATATTATTCCTTCAAAAAAGATTATGAGTAGAACCATTAAACTTATGTGTAACCTTAGTTATCTAAGGAGATAAAACGAAGCTATGGTCGGTGAGTGTGGATCCCTTTGCAAACAAAATGCATGTTTTGGCATTAACAATTCCATCGCAAAAAGTGGCTCTGATGGCGATTGCAATCACATGTGGTAAGGGCATATGTTATCAGTTTTATATACATGATTTATGTAAGAAAATGCTTTGCATGTCATATTATTAATTTTTTTATGGAAATATAATATATGGAAGCATATTTTAATGCTTTGCATGTCATATTATTAATTTTTTTTTTAATGGAAATATAATATATGGAAGCCTCTTTTAAGTTTATGATAAATTTTTAGAAGTTTCATGATAATTATGTAAGAATTTAAAACATTTATTAGAGTGAATTTAATTATTGATTATCATAATAAAATTAATAAATATTGGTTTTTAATAAATATTTAATATTTTGATTTGAGTTTTTTTAATTTTATTATTAAAATATATCCCATGCTTGCCAACTCTATCGATCCACTCCCTGTATTAGTTTTCGTCCTCTGGTTCCAATCAGGCTCTTAAAATACAGGTGAGGGATTACAACGAAGAGTTCATTGAGAAGAAGACAGTGACTTTATGGCATGTAAATGCTTGTTACTATAAAATCTGGATAAAAATAATTAAAATTAAATTATTATCCAATTCAGGGTTCATTATTATAAAAATAATTAAAATTAAATTATTATCCAATTCACTGGGTTCATTATTATTATCGTAAAGAAAAAAAAAACTATAAGTAACTTCATATTATTATTTCCTAGTTAAACTATAGAAAATGACTAAAATGTAGAACAATTCATTTCATAGTGGGTAAGGAATGTTGTAATATGTTGTAAGGAACAATTGTCCGGAACAATGTTGTAATAACTTGATTGAGACTAAACCTCACACAAACCAAAACCAATTGGTTTACACCTCATAGGTATAACCTATTTGCACTTGAATTGCAACACTATTTAAACACCATATTTTAGCTTAGAATGAACCTCATATTTTATATTATTGTAGGTGAATTTTAATGTATATTAAAAAAACTATCATCATTATCGATGTAGATAATAAATGAATATTATTTTAGCTTAGTGTGAGCATCATATTTTATATTATTGTGGGTGGATTTTAATGTATATTAAAAAACTATCATCATTAAGGTAGTTACATGGAGAAATTGTGTTTTCTAAGAGCTGAGGTGAAAATTAAGCTTAGTGGTAAATAATTATTTATTTTTTGTGTTTAGGAATCGTCGTGGTATATGAATTTTAGTGTAGCGTGGAAGAAAGTGTTGTCTCCTGGAAGAGGCATCCCAACGATGGATGAGTAGAACGCCACCTTGCAAACCATTGGCATCCATTAGACTGAAGAACATGGAGGTGAACCGCCAGGCATACAGACAGTTGCACGTCAACACTCTTGCCCTCAAACGATACATCTTTGGTGCCATTCTCTTCGAGGAGACCCTTTACCAATTTACCACCAATGACAAGAAGATGGTAGATATCCTCGTGCAGCAGGACATAGTCCCTATCATCAAATTTGACAAGGTTCACTCCACTTGTTTACATTTCCTATAAAATAAATTATACAAACCGTTCTCTTTTTTTTGTAAATTGTCCACAAATTTTGTATTAGCTTAAGATACTATAGTACAAAAAATTTGTTGCTAGCCTGTTGCTTGCGAAACCAGACCAACAACAATGCATCAATTTGTCTATCTTAACATGTATGTAAAACCATTATTTTTTGAGGTTATGAAGCATAAAATATCAAAAATTATACATCTATGATAAGAGTATGATCCTGCCTAGCATAATGAAAACTGGAAGTAGGTGGGGCAAAAGCTCCTAGGCCTTTAAAACTGAGAAATAGATAAACTAAACCAAAAAACATGAGATTATTAAGCCAGAGGAGGGTTGTCCTCAACAATAGGGACCTAAGGTTGAGGAAAATCCAGCTTTGTCATGTCCATTCCATCTAACTTATCTTACAACAGATTAATTTTATGGTCCACCAACTTTATCTACATCTGCATGTCATCCAGCTATAGTAGAATATCCTAGTGATCTTTTTGCTTCTCTACAAGAACTTTTCCCATCAACATCTTAAGATGCCAATGGATATCAATGATCTTCATATACCGTGACTCCATGGATCGCGTGGTACCATGTTGAGTATTCCAAGAGTGAGTGTTGTTCATAATCTCTTCATTAGAAACAAAGTTCCTAAGGACCCTAACATCAACCTCCGCAGGTCGTTTTCCGCTTGAATCTCGGGAGGGGTGCGATCTTGATATGCCTCTGTGTATTCCTTTGCAGTTGATATGAGTTGGGATCCTAAAGAGAGACAATGGATATCTATGGAGCAATGAGATGAGTTGCCTCAGGCCATGGTTGAAAGCTGAAGAGAAAGAGTGCAGAGAAAACAAAGTAGGGTGAGAGCCAAGGGTCTGAAGGGGACGAGAGAGAAACTAGGAGTAGACGGGTGGAAACAAAGGAGAAAAAAAAATGAGGAACCCACAGAGGAATACATATGATAGATCCATCACGTTGCAAAGGGGAAGTATAAAACCAACGAGGGTCCATGATTAGGGTTGTAAATTCCATAACTGCAAATGAATGAGCCCAGAGAACCTAAAGCCTGGGAAGGGAAAAGGTGGAGATCGAGTTGTACCAGAGCGACATCATCAAGCCAGGGAGGGAGTTGAAATGATATTTAATGGGAGGAGATCAAGGAGGGCACATAGGTGGGCGATTAATGTAGAGCATGGGTGATAGGTGGCGACGCTCCTCGGGGAGCGATCCCACTGTCAAAGCTCATCCCTATCACCCAATTCAGGTGTATAAACCATTCTTGAAATTAACTAAAATATTGGACTGTTCGGGGTTTGGTTCCTTTGGCTGTCTCAAATGATGAATTGTGGTGCCGAGGCCTAAATAACCTCACATCTAGGTGCAATGAATATTATCAACAAGGTGCCTGCTTTTCCAAATGGTAACNTGNNGGTGCAATGAATATTATCAACAAGGTGCCTGCTTTTCCAAATGGTAAGTTAAATTGGTTTTCGTTGTCTTGGGTGCATGTGTCGCTCAATGTTCTTATTCGAAATCTGGGTTTGCTACTTAGTTACTTGTCTTACTCAATATTGTTTTATTGAGTGAAACAAATAATCAACATCGACGAGGCATTGCAATCAGAGTCTTAAACACTGTAATCAACATTGATAAAGTGTTATAAGCAACGTCGATATGTTTACACATAGCACCATTGATGTTTCCATTCTTTTTAATCTGTTTAAGAGTTTCCTTAATTGGGCTCTGTAGGCATACTGTTGTGAGCATTCTTAAGGGCCCCTTCCAACTGGCCGTGAAAGAATCCACACGGGGTCTCACCAGCTATATGGCAATTGCTCAGGTAAAATATGCTCTTATATTCATTTTCCTTGACATTTGCTTTCCTTGCCATGCCATATTATAGTTTTATATTTCCTTCTACCATGTTAGATGACAGTGGTGCATATTATCCCCTAGCCTAGGGATAAATAAGGAGATCATGTCTTGAGGCCCACA
>CBVK0100502580.1:0-10536 GCA_900067695.1 Picea abies | reverse complement strand
CAAGGAGACATTTTCATTTGGAATCATCTTGTACTTGAACATTTATGTGGAGTAAAAGGAGGTTGCCCCCTCGAAGAGGATTATTATCTGAAATTCTCTTTTTTTCAAGGCGTTGAATACTTATTTTGAGGTTTTTCTATGCTATATTGATATTAGGTTCTTAACACTCATCCATTGTCCGTAGCTTGAAGAGCATCACCTGCTTTCATATATGACTATGTAAACCCCCCAGATACTTTAGGAGTACATCTGGGTTCTTGGGAGAGATACCCGGCATGATGGCCATCTTTATGAACTTAGTGGTGTACTCATGTACACTATGCCCTTTCCTTTTCTTGAAGTAGTGCCACTAGATCCATTGGTCCTCTACATACTTGATATGGTGGGATTGGAACTTGATGAGAGTTTTGAATTCCTCCCACCTAGTTACTAGCGGATCAGCCCCCAACATAAGTGTTTCGGTATGGCTTTCCCACTAGGTTAAAACATGGCCCTCTAACTTCAATCTAGCAAATGAAATATTTTACACTTTATCTATATGGTGGACGCTAAAATAAAATTTTAGTTGTTGCAGCTAATGATTCATTTTTAATTCATTGATCTCGCCTTGGTATGGCTTTATGTCCACTTTCGCTTCCATCTTGAATAGGGACTATGAAGGGTTAATGGCACTGGAACTCGGCTGGTCTTTCTCAGATTATTTCCACGACTCCTTTCATTGGTCTTTATGATCTCTTGATTCCCCTCTGAACTGATCTCTGAGTTAGAACCTCTAGCATCTCCAAATGGTATGAGAGTGCTTGCTAGAGCTACCATGAGGAGGTTCATATTGTGATTGATGTTGGCGACTTGTGCTTCCAAGCTCTCAAATCTCTCTTCTACTGGATTTGGAGGGTTGTTATGAACAGACTTATCTGTCATGGCTAGGGTTTCTATGACTTCTCTTTAAGTTGATTCATAGATTATAAAACTTCCCACAAATACCCAAAAGAAAACTTGCTTTTATACCAATATGAGATGTAAATTGTCGTGGATATTACATTGGAATGGTTTGTCACAACATATATAATAAATGAAACTAAAATCTACACTATGAAGGTTAAATTCCTTTAGATTTCATAATATTTAGTTATCAATTTTTTACTTATGCATGAAATAAATAAAATGTGGAAAATAGAAAATAGTAAAATACAATGACACACCATCTACAAAATAACACAAATATTTGCTCTGGGAAACCCTTACGGGATAAAACCTAGCTAGAAGGTGAAGTTGATCTACGCTCTTTTCTCTAGTATGGAAATAATGCAAGTACAAAGGAGAAGGCACTCTCTATGGAGTTATCTGAGACCTATGGCATGTTAGGTTGTTATATACCATTAACCCCCTTTGTTATGCTCTCTAATTTCCCACACCTAGTTTTTTTGCTATGCTACGGAACAAAATACAATAACATAGAATGGAACCCCTTCTCCTCGCAGTGGTGCAGTATTTAACATAGCTCGATAACCATATAGGGGTAGGTTTTTGAGTTTCTCAACCCTCAATTGTGATAAGGTTTTGGACGTTCTAGAATTTTCTAAGAAAATCCACTACATGGCTAGCCTCACATGTCTAAGTAACGGAGGCTGACGTGGCATCCATTCGCACCATGGTTATCAATACGGTTGGTCAACTTGCGGGAGAAGTAACTTTCTCATATGAACTTCGATTGAGGAAATTCTTGCACCATTGGAAAGGTATCAGTATGTAGAATATAGAATATTCCTCGATATTAAGATTTGGATATAAAAAAAGTGGCGTTTGATGCCTCAAAATGGCTTTGGAATATTTCAAATTGTTTTTTGGACCCAAATTTCCAAATTTGGACTAGCCACTGAAATGGCAAGTTGATTCCTCCAATTTTTCCACCAAAAAAGTACTGAGATAGATGAAAAATAATATAATGAGCCACTCTGGATCATTTTGTGACAACAAATATCACCAAAATAGGACATGCCCCTAAAATGGGTTGTATAGGTCCATGTCTCCATTTTTTCCACTTATAAAGTACCAAAATTGATGAAAAATATATAGTGATCCATTTGATATAAACTCCCATCCTAATTTTAAAGGGACTCTCTTGAACTCTTTGATTATTCTCTCTCTCTCTCTTGGTATTTCACAAGAATACTTATAGATTATAATCAAATCTTGAGTTATCTTATCTACTCCTTCTCCATGCTTTGCTACTTGTTCTTGCCATCTCCAACACCTTTACATCTATCGCTTTCTTTTGGTTTGGTGTCTTCCTTGAAAGCTTGTTGTCTTTCCCTAGGACATATCCATTAGCTTAGTCCCCTCTCCCTCCTTAGACAATTCAACTCTTCTACCGCCAGGGAGTTTCTAACATTGTTAGGGTAAGGGAGTTATGTCCTTTATGAGGGCATTTTATGTCACCATAAAACACTTCATTTTTTTATTATTTTATATAGCAGATCTAGTGTGTTATATATATTTCATTATATTGGAGATCAAGATCAAGTATGTTTTGTAGGAAGGTGTACCAGTTTGTGTAGGTCTATTCATTGGAGAAATGATCTCTTGGAGGTTTTTCACATCACTCATCTTTAATAACATTTTTCTAGGTTTGATCCTCCTTTCTCCCTCTCTTTCATCTTCAACAACCATGTTAATTAGCTCACCAAAGGGAATTGGTAAATTAACCTTAGTGATTTTTATATCCTTTATTAATTTATTGCTATTTCCTATTTATTGCATAAATCTAACTAAATATTATAACTAATCTACATCCCTAAATAACTTGTTAACTCTAAGACCCTTTTTAATCTAGTAGCCTTTTCCCAATCTCCTATCTTTGCTTCCTAGGATGTTTTGGTTTTATTGCAAAACTAAGTGACCCCACTCCCTCCTTCCTCCTTGTTGTAGTGTGATGCCTCACTCTAACTACCACACTATAGGTGCAACTACCTCTTCACTAAAATATGAACTCATGTAATGCTATTACTTTAAAGAAATTATATGACAAGCTCTTTAATTACCTTTCTAATTTATAGGAAGGAAATTAAAAAGTATGTGCATTAATTTTGTCAACCATGGGTTTTGGATTACTTGTGAGTTATTGTGCAATGTATTTGCAGGCTACACTTCCTACTTTCACTGGTTTATTTAACGTGCAATTGTAGATTCAACAATCACATTTGCAAGTAATGGCGAGGAAATCAATAGTCACACAAGCATTGGCAGGGAAATAAACAATCACACCAACATTGACAAGGAAATAAACAACCACACCAACATTGGAAAGGAAATAAATAATCGCACCAACTTTTGAAGGAAAGTAAAGTTTAGGAAAGTAAACTGACAAGAAAGAAAAATTTTGAAAAGTAAATTGACAGGAAAGTAAATTGCAGAAACGAAGAGTGCAAGGATTAACTATTTCCCACTGTGATCATTGTCTATCATCCACAAAAACAAATGTGATTGTGGAAATCAATGCAATCCTTCATAAATGAATATACTTTACTAAATTGAGTGAAATCCTATAGATACAAATATGATTTATAAATTAAATGCAACCTTAAATAAATATAACTTATAAAAACAATTGCAATCCTACATGAGTGAATATAATTTATCAAAGTAAGAGTAATCCTAAATGTAATCCTACATAAATGGAATTAGAAATAAATATAATCTATCAAATAAATGCAATCCTACAGAACTAGACACACAACACATGTTTGTTACACGTCAAAATTACTCAGCGAGATAAGTGTCGCATGTTCCTCTCAATCGTCATAAGTGTCGCATCTTCCTTACAACTTTCGCAAGTGTCGCAAGTTGGTCACTAGTGTCACAAATGATGTTCGAGCATACTGCCATGTCGACGACACTAAGGAAACACTTGGAACATCTCATGTGCTTGATTTGAAGAAGAAGAACTGGTTTACTGAAGTCAAATAACTCTTGACACCTGAAGAGAGCTCTGAAACAGAGGTTTTGAGGGGGAGCGCTCCCCTATATCAGCCTAGGAGCGTTGGCGCTCCCCTACAAGGCTTCAGGGAGAGTTATAACGCTCCCCTGCCCCCTCTGAAGGATCACTACTCATCTTGAGAGCATTGGTGCCCCCCAAAGCTTACCAGGGAGCGCTACAATGCTTTGATGCCCCTTCTAAGGGAGCGTTGTCTAATCTGAGGTAGTGGTTGCCCCGTTGAGGAGAATAAGGGGAGGATGTTTCGAGATTAGGAGGCAGTTGTGTTCGAATTCTTGGTTTCATCAAGAGATCCCTGATCTAAGGAGGAAGTTCCCAACTTGTTCTAAAGATAACTCAAGAGGTTAAGCTCCTCTTAACCTATATAAGCAGGCTCTATGATGGTGAAAAGGGGGAAGAACTGTTGGTATGAAACTTATGATCTTGGAGAAAACACACAGTCAGCCAAAGGAGAGTGATCAGTGAAGCTGTTGTTGTCCAGGTTGTGGATCTTTCAGGCAAGGGTTAGACGAAGAGGACCCGACGAAGCTGTCGCATTCGCATCTACAATTGTAAGTACTGTTGTCGTTATTCTCATCAATATGACACGCTTGGCCTGTTTCTTTCTAGTTTGTGTATAATGTCACATGAACTTATCATTGATTGATAGATCTATTTTCAAGCTAATATCAATAGAGTAGGAAGTGGTCGTATCTTGTTTTGTCCATAGGATCTAGCGAGAAGCAAAGGATCGAAGTGCAACTAGGAGTGTGCAGGGAAAAACATCGATAAAGAGGTACTTATGTCATCCTTCCTTCTCATGTGTTAGTTTAGATAGATTTGAAAGGAATTCAGTGTCCATGTTAAGCATTTTCTGTCTAGAGTTAGGGTCAAGCTCTTAGAGGCGATCTACCTATCCGCAGGGAGATTTTCCTACAACAGAAACTGGCGACTCCACTGGGGAGATAGCCTCAAATCAAAACTTCTTGTTTTGATTTTATCCTCATTGACCTTGTTCTATCCCTTGATTGTTTAAAACCTGGTTCACTCCTCTTTTGATTGGTTTCATGAGCTGATTGGCTCCTTACCACATCACACTCAGCATAATTGTCGGAATTGAATTGCAATTTTTTTATTTTTTTGACATTTTTGGGAGTTTTAGACCCTGGCACCCCTGTCCTTGTGTTAACAGAGTGCCAGCGCTGCCCCATAGCTTTGCACAGAGTGCTATAACGCTCCTTTCCTTTGGCAACAGAGCACCAGCCCTCTTTTGGCCAAAAAACCTTCCGGAATTGCTTTTTCTGGGTTTTGCCTCTGTGTCTCTTCTGCTGGGTAACTTTGTGAGTCAGTGTTTCTTCCCTTCCAGCCTTGACATCTATCTTCTTGAAGAACAAACACCTTACTAGTTGGATCTTGTAGCCTTCTTCACTATTGTTATTGAGTTTTTCTGTTGATTGGAGTTTGAGACTCATGCATTGACTTTCTCTCTGTTTAACTGAGTAAAAACCCTGGTGAAGGTCATCAAAGGCCTACAGATCTCTTCATCTTGATTTTAGTCAAGATCATTGTTCTTCAACTTTTTCTTTTTGGGTTTGAAGTTTGTTTCCTCTTTGATTGCTTCTTTTCTTTCGCTTTTCGTTTTGATTGCAACGAAAGGGTGTATTGTTTGTATGACTTTTGCTTGTGCTAGTTTGATTTTCATTCATACAAAAAGATAATTAGCAAGACGAGCATCGTGTTGAATTAATCATTATTCATATGCAAACAATGAAAGGCATCTTCATGATTGATTGTGTATATTAGAAGGCATTTAAAAGTTTTAGCATTAAATCAGGATTTGATTGAGAAAAAGAATTGTTTGAGGGCACTCCGTATTTGTGCTTGTTAGTGAAAAGGACTTTCTCTCTCCCTTAGATAGATGTTCATCGAAAAGAAATGAATGCTTATCATTTTTGAGGCATTTTTGGGACTGAGTCATAATTCCATTCGTTTCACTTCCATGCACCCCTTTTGAGTAAAGAACAGCCATAAAAATCAACGCTAATTAAAAATTATTTGGAACTTTTTCTTTTCTAGAATCCTCCACCAACAGTAGAATAGGCTTAGTAATTTGGATTAGGGATGTGAGCATAACTCTCCAAAGTTTCCAAAACAAACACTAGCATCCTGAGTTAGGGAGAGTCAAATCCAGTTATCGTATAAGTCTGCCTGGGATCCTCCTCTCACACAGGGGTTACGCACGAGGTCGCATTCGGGTAAGCTACGAGGACTAACCCTCCATGGTTTAACTGATTGTGGTGGTCAGATCGTATTATGGGGATCACTTTGGGGTAAATCCACAATTACTGTGTGGAAGCCTTTTAGTTGATTTCAGGCTTGATACCCTGCCCGTACGTTCGGATCGGACTGTCGATTGTTCCCGCCCAGGGGCTGACTACGAATTGGTAACCTTAGTGGCCATAATCTTTAGGGTCTTACACAAGGTGACGGTGATGGGAAGTCTCACTGTGCCTAGAGCAGACATTAGTCAAACTCACTCGGGCTCCTTGGAGGGTAAATCCACAATTACTGCGTGGAAGCTTGCACCAAGGTGTAAGTTTGTTAAGCGAGTCACCATTGTAACTGTTCCACCCTATCCCCGCCCCTTCTGGACTTGATCACGCGACGTTGGATTTCATCACCAACTAGTACGGTCATCAAAATAAGGTCTTGTTTGCCTGGTTGTGATTCTTAGATTTATTTTTTAACGTGAGTTGTTTCTTTTTGTTAGTTGGCCATAGATTTCTTTCGCCAACTCTTTTCCGCCAACATCGACCCTCCACGTCGCTCACAGAGGCTACAGGGACTTCCTCCAGAAAATATGGAAGGAAACACCCCTTTACCCCCTCATTCTACGGAGGAATCTCCTCAACAAAGCGAGGTTCAAAACACTACAACTTCCCAGGAAGAAGTTCCCATTCCTTTGGAGAATTTTCAAATTGTTTCAGAATCTCCGGAAGCTTACCGCATTCTGGAGGGATACGAACGGTGGATCCTCCACCTGAATTCCGCTGGAGAGTTTGTTGTCATTAATCCTTCTGACATTCTGGATGGGTATTCTCAAAACCCTTTAGCCAATGACCCTTTTTAGACCGCAGACATTGTTCGAAGTCCACCACGCTTAGTGCAAGATCTTTATGGAATAGGGGAAGGTGTCGATGCACCTTTTTCCGACACTGTACCCCCAAATCACTTCACCGGTACCACCACTTTTATAGCCACACCAACCGTTGGTCCGAACACACCATCCATTGGCCCAAGGTCTACTATTCCCCTCTAGACGGCCCATTCTACAATGGCCCCACACATTCTGACTATCCCCGCCGGTAATGCAGTAGTTAATCAAGCTCCGATTGGCACCCCTATAACACCAAGACCTACACTTCCTTTTGGATTCAGGGCACTGAATGCTTCTACTGCCACCACTGCCCAAACCACTACCCAAGTTATACTAGGAAGTTCCATACCTATCCAACAACCCAGAGGGACCGGTCTTGGTGGTCCTAACCCGATCGACGGCACAGGTCAGTCATTGACGTCTGGCTCTCAAATCCCAGGAACTCTACCTCAAACTGGGGGGCATCCTCCCACCGGAGGACAAATTCCATTCGGAGGGAACCCTAATGCTGGGGGGAATCCTCCCACCGGAGGAAAAATTCCATTCGGGGGGCACCCTCATGCTGGGGGCCAGCCTCAATCCGGAATCTACCATCAACCACAAGGACAAAATGTGTCCACCGCACCCAATCCATGGAGCGTCCCTTTTCAAGGAAACCCACATGCCTCCACGAGACAAAATGTTCAGACTCCACAACAACCCCCTTATGGACAAATTCCAAACCCACCCTATAACCCACAAAACCTGTCTGGTTATCCTCCGCTCACACATACTTCTCAAAACATCTCAAATCCTATGTACCTTGGTCAAAACCAACCTCANNNNCCTCACATGAGAGGGCCCACGAGTTATAATTATCCACATAACCCAGTATTAGGCCCCACTGGTGTTCCTCTGCCACACCAGCATTACCCACAGGTTAACCGACAACTACCCTTTCTAGCTACCCTGGACCTTCCAGACTTGTCTCAGTTAACGAATGATCCTATTTATCATTCTCCGGTTTGGCCAGCTATTCCAGCTAAACTCCCTTCTGATATCCCCAAATTTGACGGAAATTCCGGAGAAGACCCGAACAACCATGTGATGACTTTCCATTTGTGGTGTTCATCCAACTCCCTCATGGACGATTCGATTCATTTGCGTCTTTTCCAACGAACACTTACGGGTTCCGCAGCGAAATGGTATATTGAGTTACCACGCGCATCTTTTCACGATTTCAACTCCCTCGCCATGTCCTTCCTCACGCATTTCCAACTACCCATTCGATACGAGACGGGTACTGAACTATTAACCTCCCTTAGTCAGACAACTTCTGTACATATCTCCGATCATATCCATGAATGGATACGATGACGAAGGCTAATCAAAGCGGTCATTCCTGAGCAATTGTTAGCAGAATGGTTCACGAAATCACTGTTACCCCAGATTGCTCGTGATGTTGCCATGGGCGGTGTCGTCACCGAGGAAGAAGCCATTGCTCGAGCTCAGTACTTAAACTTAGTCTATTCACAATCTGGTACTCTGTATGAGTTGATACCAAACGCTACCCGTGCCACTAACGATCTATCCAAACCATAGACTTCTTCGCATGCAGATGGAGTTATTGGATCCGTCAAGACTCAATCTACTACCCAGTCTACTGGAACGATCCAGCAGCCTGCTTCGGCAGCTGCTCCCAGTCTGACTGCACCCTCTTCTACCCCCCCTCAAACTCAGGTCTCTGATGTGAATGTGGTCCAGTCAACCCCTTCACAACAACTTGGGGGCAAGAAGAAAGCGAGAAACAAACCAAAGAAGAACAATAACAACGAACAAACCAAGACCCAACCGCAAACCCCTACTGCCGGAAAACAACCGCAACGAAAACCAAAATTCCCATGTCTCATTTGTGGTGATGATCACTACACTCGAGACTGCCCACATCGCGATGAAGTGGCCAAACTTTTCAAAGGAAATTCACAACCCACTGTGCTCACTCAGCCTTTTCCGCAGCAACAATCGTTGGTTGCACAAACCCCCATGCCGGGGGGCAGTTCCAACCAACCCCATGATGAGGCCTCGACAAGTGCCCGCATTTACATGTTTAACAGAGTTAATCTAACTACTCGCTCCGTGACATATGACACGCCAGTTAAACCTGATAAACCGAAGATTGCTAACGGTTCTCTGTCAGACCCGTTGCCATCCTCCGTCAATCCTCCGTCTGCTAGCCCTCCATCTGGGCCACTCCAGATTGAGAAACCTTCTTTTGACTCTATCTTACGCCCTCCTAAGAGAACCATCCAGAAATCTACCTTCAATCCTAACTCACGGGCGACCCAAAATTACAACATTGTAGAAGATTTGGCCCAAGCCCCGTGTGCCATGTCTGCCTTGGAAGTTCTACAACACTGCCCCAGCCAACGTAGAACACTCTTAGCCGCCATTGGTGCTTTTGATCCTGAGTCATCAAATGATTAGGGGATCAAATTTTGCTCAATTTTCAAAGTGCTCGGAATGCGACGAAAACAGTGCCATTGCGTCTGTCTCGTCTTCCTGATTCCGGCGATATATTTACTTTCTCAAATGGAGTCCGTATGAAGGAGATATCGCGATCTGTCCGCCAAGCTAAATAGGCAAAAATTTTGGATGCTGACTGTACCTGTCCATACAGTCCGTACGGTGACGTGGAAGGATCGTACAGGCCGTACAGTGATGATGTGGCAGTTGTTTATTGGTTGGTTGCTGGCGTATTGGATGGTGACACGTGTCCGATTGGTGGCAAGTAATATGAGGACACGTGGCCCAATCCATGGGCGCCACGTGTCCCCCTCATTATTGTTTAATTGGTTATATAAAATTGTATTGGGAGTCTGCGGGGTTCGACCCCCAGACCTCCCCCCACACTAACGACTTCATAACTCTCCGCTAACCAAAGTACCGCCATTTTCTCCTTGTTTACCATGTCATAAAACATATATTTAAGGTTGATTTATGTTTGGAAGGAAAGGGGGGTCGGGCCGGGGCTTAGCCCCGACCCGTGGACGCATTGTATTACATATGACCCAACATATATGTATTGGCCTGAATGTTTTGGCGTGCGCGCATTTCATTGTATTACATTGTATTGCAATACATTGCATTGCAATACATTGCATTGCAATACATTGCATTGCAATGTATTTTATATATATATTATGTGTATGCGTGGGGTTTGAAACCACGACCCGTGTGTTAAATGTTGGCGCAGGGTCCCAACGGAAGTTGCATGGTTTTCAAACGGTTTAACCACCATTTTGCCCAGCGCGAGGTCATATGGCCATATGCCCAGGTGTCGAGGCGGTTAGGGGCTGGAGACACCTTAATTGTCCTACGATTTGCACCATTGGCACGGTTGTGCCCGGTGCTGTGAGATCGGAAGAGC
>CBVK0100502577.1:0-10537 GCA_900067695.1 Picea abies | reverse complement strand
CGACACATTGTGAAAATGTGAATTGAATGAATGTTTAAATGTTGTTAGGATGATGTTGGATATTATGCAATCTAGTTTGAGTAAAAGATAATCTTGTGAATGAGTGTCGAAATTGAATTATGGGATATTATGAGATCTATTTCTAATTGGAAAACTTGATGTTAACTTATCGGTACAGAGATACCAAAGTGAAATGATGCTAGTAGGCAATTACATGATGATAATGCATAGAAATGTACAAGTTTGTGTTACAGACTAATCTGTAGGTTATCGGCTATGAAATAGCCAAGGAATAATGATGATGAAAGTGTATATCAGGAACACTGACCGAGAAACATTATGGTATGAATATTGTATTTGGAAATTTATATTGGTTTGGATGCATTGCTATGATATGTGGATCAGTGAATGATTTCAGGTAACGACACTACCCAAAACCGAATAAACGATGACAAAACCTCCAGCGACACAGTGCCACTGTAAATTCCATTGTAGGGTGTTGACCCTGGTTCTGTTAGGAGGGGTGGAGGCATTTCCCACCTTGTATCCTCCATTGTAGGGTGGGCCATCATAGGGGTGGACCCTAGATCTGATTAGGAGGGGTGGAGGCATTTCCCACCATGTATCCTCCGAAACCTGAAGTCCTGGGAGGACGGTGTTGGTTCACACTCCCTAGAAGTGTGATGAGGACTGTCAGTTGCCTGCTAGGGAAGCTTGGTCGAGATAGCGAAACTTCCACTAACGGGTTCTATTTGGAGTTAGGTCAGTATAGCTGACGCTCCAAGATAGTCTAGTAGAGGACGGATAGGAATGGAGTTGGAAGTAGGTTAGGGAGGAAGGATGAGTAGAATAGTTGAGACTATATGAAGATTTGTCTGGTGGTGGGATTTGATGAAGAAAAATGTGTATATATGAATATTCACTATTATGTAACTAAACCACAGTTTTTTAAAATGAATCATTGAACCGGACAATTGTAATTAAACAATTTCTCACACAATTAATTGATTGTTGTCTTTTATAAAAGACTAGTCTTGCTGATTGGATTGAATGCATACATAAATTACTAAAGGATGAAAGTTTGGATTATTAGTACATGTACGAGAATTGTATGTACTAGCTACACATACATTTCTTGTACATATACACTAGTATGTATGAGTTTTCTTGACTTACTTACTAATAATGTCGGTTACTTGTTATGAATGTGTGAACCATGTTCTTGTTCTTAGTACCATAAGATACCTTAACTTCGGGACGAAGTTTCCTGAAGGGTGGGTGNNTTAACTTCGGGACGAAGTTTCCTGAAGGGTGGGTGTATGTAACGACCCTTAATTATTAAAATGTTTTAATTTAATAAATAATCCAAAAAAAAAAGTATTGAATAAGGGGTGGATAATATAATATAATGTTTAAATTAATTTGGTTAATTTGATTAATTTATAATATAATATAATTAATTTGATTATTAATTAATTAACTAATTAATTAAGTAGTAAATTAGAGGTTAATAATAAAAATATAATACTAATTTAAGTTACGTTCCCGTGAATGGGATAAGGCATGATAAGGCATTTAATAATGGATAAGGCATTTAAATAAGGGATAAGGCATTTAAATAATAGGATAAGGTCATTAAGAATGGGATAAGGTGTAATAAAGAGTTAGGTGGGAGTTAATGGAGGAAGGGCGGTGAAGGAGGAATAAGGGAAGTGGAGAAGGATGATGGGGGATTCATTCTACGAGACAGGGAAGAGCTTGGAGGATTAGAGAGAGTGAAATCTACAGTGGAATTTACAGTGCACCGGGGAGATGCAGAGGTTTTGGGCTCGGAGGGCTAGGACATCCATTGATGTCCTAGGGCTAGGCGTTATTAGTCGACACGGAGGTTGGTTTTGGGGTGTCCTAAGGAGCAGCATCAGGTTCAAGCTAAGGAAGCAGGCGAAGGGAGCAAGAAGGGAGCAAGTTGTGGGTAGCATCACAGTGAGGTATGTAAATTCAATTCATGAATTATTTTCTTAGATTTATTACTTATTGCCAAATTCTACTTGCGTAAGTGTTAGCGTAAGTGTTGAGATAATTTGAAAATTTTGAAAAGTTTACTTCTTTGTAAAGCTTATAGAAATTACAGAAACTATAGTAATTTGGTAGAAATTTAAACGTTAATTTAATTCTGGTCATTACATGTATATAGAAAAATCCGATAGCCAATCAATGTTAAGGGTCACAAATATTTAGAGAAAAGTAATAAGATAAGATAACATGCCAATAGAGGTGTTATTGTAGATACAAGGAGGCTCATTCCATTTTCAAGAGAATGTCCACTTAACTATCATGAATGAAGTTTTGTATTAGACATGCAATCTACACTTTTCTTTGTTGAAAGAGTAGTAGAAAATGGAACTTTGACAATGTTAACAAACTAAGGAAACACATACCTTTAAAATATTTTCCCAAAAGAAAATTTCTATTTCTCTTTTAAGTGTCTTGACTCTCAAGGGAAAGGGAAAATCCTAACATGTTGCCTTGCATCCCTATATTGAGTGAAGTAGTTCTATGAATACCTTTCATATCATGTGTCTTTGAAAGGAAAATCCAAGCATAACATAACCAACTACAATTTTGATGCATGAAATCTAACAACAAGTACAGGTCAACTGAAATTTAAAAATGTTGATGTTGATTGCTAGCCCTAGATGCAGGTCCACCAAATTCTATCTGAATAACTTTGGATAAACATATCCTGAAGTAAAATATATATTATAGATGTGAATGATGGCATAATAATAATATCCCATTAACTTTGAAGGGGCATAAACATGCATTTATTGAACACTAAAATTGTTTTACAAACTAATTGATGCTCTACTTATATAAAAACACTTCATCCAATATTTAGAATGAATCATTTCACTTAAACAGGGTTGATGAATGTGGAAATCAACTAGCAACATATATTAGCTGGCAGTCAATATAGACAAATGCATTACTTGCAAGATACATGTATCAAACTAATAAGAGAGAAATATTGCCAAATAAATACACAAAGGATCAATCAAACTTGTTTAAATTAAAAATATATATATATATCTTTCTACCATAGAAATTTTTTTGGACATATGAAACATCAATTAGAGTTAATAACCTACTAATTAACCATGAAGCACTCTGAAAAGTGTACAACGATACACTGTTTGTACAAAATTTCTACAATGATTCTTCTAGTAATTAGAATATAGAAGCAATTGGAAAATTTTATAGTATATATACAAACTATGGTAAAGAGGTTACTATCAAAATACATGATCCAGGATCACAATTATATGGTGCTCTGTTTGTAGAATAGTTTCATTATCTAAAAGACAACAAAAAAAATGGAGGGTGTAAGCGGTTCTTTAATGGCTTTAAGAATAGGGTCTTTACCATCCTTGCTCTTCTTTCCTCTAAGGGAACCCTTCCAATTATTAAATTAATCAAGATTAATGGTTCTCCATCATCATATAGAAAATGACATTTAACCTACTCATCTGCCTCCAACACCTTCCCTGTAACCAGAACAATGAAGACTTCTTCAAATTTCAATTGGTTTTCCAACAAAATTTCCCAAATCCTTTGAGTATTAAAGGAAGCCAATAATGAGGCATGGATTACTGTCTATTCAAAGTGTTCCTTTCAACTAGACTTTGACGCTGACAAAATTCGACGAGGAGTGTAAAGGCATGATCAACATCATAATATATATGGATGAATCAATGGACATGAGGAGTGCGTACTTATCCTGGTTGACATGTTAGAGGGATGCATGGCCATAATACTTATAGAAAGAGTACTTCCTCTGTATCTGTGAATACCTCGTCTAAATTGCATGTGTGTTTATAGAATTGATGCATTTTACAGTATTTGTGTTGTAGTTGTGTAAGCAACTTGCCTGAAAATTTGGCGGTGTTATTATTTATCTCATAACCAACTTCTTTATAATAACAATCTTGCTAGTTGTGATTCTCTTAGGAGAGGGTAGTGAATATGAGGTACTTTTTCTTCCTGCAAATCCAAATGTCTATATCTCAAAATTTCTATCCAAAATAATGTGTAAACTGCAGAGATACTACTGTAGGTTATTTTAGATGTAATTCATCAGGGATAGATCCTGGAAAGATTGGAAATACAAATGATTCTGGAAGATTTTCGTTTACATGAGATGGATATTGTGATGTTGAACAACACCCCAAAAAGAATGCAAACAATGCAAGAGAACCCATATGTCAAAGTGGAGTGCTTCATACAAATTGTATTGATTGTCTAGATCATACACTTGTTGCACAATTTTCATATGGTATGGAAGCTTTAGGCCATCATTTGTATGCTATGGGATTTTCAAATGGACCCAAAGTGGATCTTGATAGTGGCATTGTCGTTACACTAATGGAAATGTACTAGAGTATGGGTGTTTCTCTTGCAATTTAGTATGGTGTTTTTTCTTTAGGATTATTACTTTACATCTGAATATTCTCTAATCTACTATTGTAGGTGTATAATGTGCCTCCACATGATTTTTAGGTCTTCATAGAGAGGTCACGAAAGTTGAAAGCTACAGCACAAGCTCATGAGTTTTTGAAATCAATCAAATGATATTACAACAATGCTTATATTGATGGGGAAAATTTGTATGTAGGATTCCATAAATTATTGTATATTGCACATATTATTTGATTGAAAAGTAAAGATGAAAAAGTGATAAATTATACTTGATATTGAATCACCCCCCTTCCTCCCTCTCCCAGTATCAACAAGTAGAAACACTGGTGGCACATGGATATCCAATATTTAACTTCCTAATTTTCACCATATTTATTTTATACAACAATGAAGTGAGCATGGACTTCTTCGGAGATATAAATAATATTCTAAACCTCTTTTGGATGTGGGTATTTGAAAACAGATTCCTTGGATATTTTCAACCACAATAAGGGAAGCCTACTTTGTGAGCTTGATTCAGATTACTATCTTCATGTTGGGGGGAATGGATGTAACAACCCTAGTTGAATATATGCTTAGGCATTATTAAGTAAAATTTATTAGGTAATTAAATTTTCTAACATGTTATTAACTAAACAAAGATTGGCATAATAATATTAATTAAATATTTATTAATTAATTAATTGTTATAATTTTGATTAATTAATTAATTAAATATTTAATTACCTATCGCATTGAATGAACAGGGTAATAAATTTAAGAGGGTTAATAAATTTATTTGTTTAATTAAATGATCTACGCATACTAGGGGATAAGAAGCATTAAAAATAAGAATAAGGAAACATTAAATAATAGGGTAAGGAATTAACTATGTGGATAAGATAATGAATGTATAGATAAGGAAATAAATGAGGAGAAAGGGTGGTGAAGGAGGGATATGAGTGGAGGAGGCTTACGAAATAAGGGGGATTATCATTCTACTTGTTTTTGGGAGAGGGTTCTCTGGGATTTTTGGGGGGTTCTGAGTTTGAGTTCTGCAATCGGGGGAGGATCATTATGGGGGCACCGGTTTGCTAGGGGTTTTGGGCATGGGGGCCAAGATTCCTTACGGTCTCTTGGAGCTAGGGAGCCACACAGGCTCTGTTCCTAGTTGGCAAGAAGGAAAGCTCAGTTTTGGAGCACAGTTTGGTAAAAGAAACAGGTTGGGCAGAGCAACAGGGAAAAACAACAGGGAGGACATTCAAAGGTCAGGAATTTAGCAGCACACAGAATTATTTTAGGTACGCATTCTCATGAATATGTAATGTTTATTTAAAATTATTAGTATGTTGTTATTTAGATTTCTACTGCTTATATGAATTTCTGCTACTTATATGATGAATGAAAGAAATTAATTAGAAGTAATTTTTATCTGTTTAAATTTATAAGTATTTTTAGTCTTAATTTAAAATTAGGTTCTTACATAATGGTATCAGAGCCCTGATTCAAAATATGGAACCAACGGCCTACCTACCTACCTACCCGCCTACCCGATTTAGTAATGGAATTGTACGCACCCAGAAATTAGATAAATCGGGGCCTGAGGGCCAAGTTCCAGCTCCAAGTTCCAGCGCCACCTCCACCTAACCTGTAAGCCAAGTATACATTGATTTTAAGTATATATATTCATTAATAGGACGTATTAATGTTAGAATTTTAACTACTTCTTAGTATTATTTTTATAATAAATTGTTAAACTATAAACCAGACACTTTAACCACTTTTCCATTTTTGTAAAATTCATTATAATTGCACATAAAAATAAATAAATATATAAATAGATTTTTTTTCTAAACTCCCTTTGCGTTCGTCTATTCTTATTCATACAAAATCCTCTATTTGCATCAACAACAAATGGTCAAACTTTGCAGTAAAGTTGGGAAACTGGGATTGGAATTATGCTAGACAATTTACATATAAATCTTCAAAAAAAAATTAAACAAAAACATTAAAAAAAATGAGAGTATGTTGGACACAATTTATACATAAATCTCCAAAAATTAAACAAAAAAGTATATGTTCAGGCTTTAAATCCGTGTGAACGTGTTGCAATCTGGAACCTTCACATAGTCTAGGATGAAGTGCTCATGGATGACATTAAACCTTGGCATGGTACACCAAGGATGGACCCTCGCCTTGAGTGAGATACCTTCCTATGGCCATTCCATGTTTACGGCTGATCACCCTATGCATTTCGATGACCACGAACATCGTTGCATTAGAACGAGGGGCGAGAGGATTAATGGATAATTCCACTGGGGCTAATGAGTACTCAACAGAGCAACAGATACAACATTTACCTTGCACGAAACTGAGCAATAACAGTACGATTCCTGTAGACTTATGTCACAAGTTTGGCAAGAGTTTTCCAGTCCTTTGGCAGGCCTGGACTGGGGCTGTTAGTTCAAAATTATGACCTTCACACTATTAATGATATATTTCTGCACTAGTGAGAAATCTAGAATCTTTTGCAAGTCTAGAAGCCGAATGACATCGTGGTATACATACCTTCGCACCTGAAGAAGCCGATGCGACCGATGGTTGGGAAGACAATGTTGACAGATACTTTTTCTACAATCGATGCAAAATATGTTTCTTTCATTTTTCTTTAATTCAAGATGCTTTGAATAGGAAACAGAGAATTTATCAGTCAGCAGGGCCTCTAACCATGCTGGTTTTGAAAGCGAGGGATACAGAGCATATCCCACCTACAGATACAACCTTTACCTTTTCACCTGGAACCTTCTGCCAAAGAAAAATTCCTTTCACTTCAACTCAATATGATAAACTGCATCAAGGCATATCAATACATCAGATGAACATATAGTTGTAATACCAAATATACCTACAACTCACAGTACCATACAAAAAGTAAAATTGCACCACTTATGACATTACAGAAAGTAAAAACATAACATTAGTATACCTTAGGACGGGAATACTTGACTGGAGCCAAACGTCGGTAAGCAAGAGGTGAGAAATACAATGGCATAGCCTTCCTTATATAGGAACAGGCGGACTCCAAACTCAGAACGCACATGCATGCAAAGGCCATTCAATCGCATTAGTATTTCAAGGCTGGTAAATACACCATTGGTATTTCCAGTGTATTTATGTTTCACATACCATAGGGAACTCACAATCAAATCCATGGTAAAAGGCTGGCTTTGAAATGTAAGAATGAGACCATACAGAACCAGTGCAAAGGACCCCAAAATAAAGAAAATCCAATGCCACCCCTCTTTTCGAAACTTCCATACAAGCCATCCACCTATTTCGCACACAACCCAGCACAAGCACAAAGCCACGACCATCACCATGCCACACCAAACACAACCAAGGAGAGAGAGCTCATGCGGCCTACAAACACTACACAAAACAAAAAAAAAAATAAAAAAAAAAATTATCAAAAAAATAATTAATAAAACCAAACAAAAAAAAAAACCCCAATAGCCAATGCACAGCACCGAGACCTCCCCTATTACAGAGTTGATGGAAAAATGTTGCAAACTTTGAGAAAATTTAACAAAATATTCGTATCAAATCGCAGTGTTGTTACACCAAAAGAAATACCAACCCTAAACTACCGTGAGAAAATCAAAGATGAAAAAGGTAAACAATGCAAATTTGAAGGCGAGTATGATTGAACCAAGAGCAGCTGAGTGTTGAGTGCACTTCACAGATCAAACTCAATCAAATTTAATAAAAAAATTCAAATCAAATTGCAGTGTTGTTATGCCCAGAGAAATGCCAACCTTAAACATGAGCAAAAATAAGATAGAAAAATTAACTATGCAAATTTGAAGGTGGCCATCATTGCACCACTCTGCCGACCAGGTTAGATCAATCCACAAAAGATTCAAATAAAATTGGAATGTTGTACCCTGTTCAGCCCAAAAAATTACCAACCCTACACATAATTCCATGAGAAATAGCCCGCGACCATTACCAGAGCTCTAGCCATTTCCAGAGCTCCGCCGCAGTTCCAGAGAAGGAGAGGCTTAGGGTGTGTTCGCAATCGCAAATGAAACAAGCTATAGGATGATTAGGGTTAGGTGTATTGAGATAAGTGTGTTTAGGGTTTAGGGAACGTGGGCCTCACTTGAGGACCCACAATGCCGTATGGAATTTATTTTTTTTATTTTTTTTATCTTAAGTAATATTTATTTTATTTAATTTGATATTTTATTGATTTATTTAAATTAACTTTTTAAATTATTCTTAAATTTAAATTTCAATGGTTTAAATCGTTAATTTTTTTTTATTAATTATTAACAAAAAAAAAATAATATAATATACATACATATAATTAAATTTATTAATTATTAACAAAAAAAAATGAGGATAAAATTAAGGTATAAATATATTTTATATCTATTAAGATGTTTAAAGTTTAAACATTAGTTTAAAGATTTTAAAACTAATATAATTAAATAGAAACAAAAAAAAATAATATAAAAAAATATATATAATATTAATAAATAGAGTTATAAAAGGAATTTGAAATGTTTTGTGGTCCATGGGTTTTGAACCCGCGACCACCCACCAAGCCCAAGCCTTAAGAAGAACACTAACAACAACGCGCCCTCATAAGTCTTTACAAATAAATTCTTATATTTAATTAGATTAATGGTAACACTGTAGGAATTAGAGTGGCATTATTATTAGGAGGATACAGTATTAAGATTAAGACTAACTGGCTTATTACCTAATATATTGATCCGGAGCCAGCTAACTGAGTTGAATCATAATTAGTGAATGCACCGGAAATCAAGGTAAAGGGTTATTTAGCGTTGTTGATCTTTGTATCCCAAGTATGAACTCTGATTGTCCAAACGTCAAGATCATGAGACCGTACACACAACTCATCGAGCCAAGCACCAAGTCCCTCCACTCCATTCCACCAGTCAAAGCCAATGCTAAATCTCAAGGAAAAATTCAACAACACCAACACTACTCGCCTAGGAAAAGCTCACGAGTCAAGCATCGAAGGATACTTAGTTGTAAGCAAAAAGTTAAAAGGAATTATATTAGGACAATCTCGAAGGAGGCGACATATGCACTAGGAGAGTAAGCATAGGAATTGGGGAGTATGGCACAAGGCTAGTGTAGCTATAGGGAAATGGAACCAATAGTTTTTTTTATAGGGGCGAAGAAATCAAGCTTAGATTCTTAATCCTAATCCTAACCTAGACAATCCCCTAAAGGAGTAATGTCTGTTTACAGACAAGTAAAGAAAACTTACGCCTAACCCTGTTTCTAGTTTGAGTAGCACCAATTTGAAACGTCCTTGAACTCACCCTGACAACTTTGGGTGATGTAGGTTAAATCATACGGGATGGTCAAGACTCGATGGAATCGAGGTAGGGGAGTGTCATCGCAAGCACCATCAACACCACCAGCACCACCACCATCATTGCCCGAACTAGCTCTCATACTGCACTCGTTGGAAGCCATTAATGAGACTTTGAAGGGGCGACAACCTGCAGGGACTAAAATGGAACCCCCACCATCTGGAACGGGTAATCTAGAAGCGTCAAGGGATTCAGGGGGAGGACCTCCACCTGAAGACATCACACAAGAATTGCAGAAGATCAAACTTCTGGAGTTTTCCACGGGTCGCGCCAGTGAACACACTGAAGCATGGTTGGAAGGCATGACAAGGTGTTTTTCCTTAAGGGACTATGCATCCAACTCAAAGGCAAAGATCACAATTTTTTAGTTAAGAGACAATGCCTTGAACTAGTGGGGCAACCTAGAAAGACAACTACACCTTACCCCAGACACAGTATCTTGGGAACTTTTCGAGGAGAGGCTCCAAAGGAAATATCTACTAGCATACTACGAGGAACAACAGATAGGGGAATTTCATGCCTTAGTATAGGGAAACAGAACTGTAGAAGAATATGAGATCAGATTTATGGAATTCGTCAAATATGTTTCGTATATGGATAATGACCAATGACAGAAAGAGCGCTTCATCTATGGATTGAACCCTAAGATAAGGGTGAGATCGGAAGAG
>CBVK0100502573.1:0-10347 GCA_900067695.1 Picea abies | reverse complement strand
GGGGGGGGGTGAATCAATATTACCTCTTTTTATGTAATTAGTAATTACATTGTTATTTTATTAATCAACACAAATATCAACAATGGAATTATATATAAAATCAATTATATAAATATACTTAATAGGAATTTACAAGTTTTTATAGAGAATAATTTGAGATAGTGAAGGAAACCAATCCTTTTTAGAGAACCAAATCTAAGAGACAGGAATCCCCTTCTTCAGGGCACCAACCCTAGGAAGCAAAAAATCCCTTATCTTTAGGGAACCAACCGTAGGAATCATCAAATCCCTTGTCCTTAGGGCACCAACCCTAGGAAGCACCAAATCCCTTGTATTTAGGGCACCAAATCCCTTGTCTTTAGGGCACAAACCCTAGGAAGCACCAGATACATTTTATTCACACTTTACTTAGTAAAGGATGTGAATCCTTCCTTGCTCCTCCATTCCACCCTCATTGCATAAGTATCATCAGTTCTTCTTCTTTGGACTTTGCTTCTGCTTTTGGTCTTTGATCTGGACTGCATAGACACTTCTTCTTCACCGTTATTTATTTCCTATATAGTCTTCCAACTTGTGTGAGCGTTGAAGAACTGTGTCCCTTTTTTTGGACTATTGAACCTCTTCATTTAAATTAACAATAATACTCTTTTTGTTTCCTCCATTATTATTCATACATTATCGTGAAAGATTTTCAATTTAGTGAGAGGGAATTTCATAAATCGATCACATATATAGATCAATTTATTTTAATTCAATCCCATGCCTCTTTATTTCATTCTCAATTTAAATTGAGCGGATGTAAGATTTTTTATTAGCTTTTTAATGCCTTGCAAGTATTGTATTACCTAAGATAAATCAGCGCAAAATCTAGATCCTATCTGGTTCAATGTTCCTTCTTGACAGAGATAAAATTGTTACCATGTGTTTTAAATTTTGCACAGAAACACTTCAGGACCTCTATTCCACACGACCATAGATGGTGGCTAGGAGTTAAAACAAACATGTGCTTAATCACTTATCAAGATAAACAGTCATGTTTTAATTTGGACATTGAGATGGACATTAGTCATTTACTCTGGAACTTCAGAGATTCATGACTCCATGATATTCAAACTCTGAGGTAGTTCAATATTTCCAAAGACTTATCTATCGAATAAGTCATAACATGTCAATGACCTCTTGTTGTGGGTTAATTTCTAGTGCTTACTTTATCCTTCCACAATGCTTGATCTAACAGTCATGAGAGAACCTAGAGGATCTTGGATCAACGACTAGCATTAGTTCACGACTTCACCCTTCAGCGCTTCGTGCATTTTTCTAGTAGGATGAACATCCTCAAAGGATGTAATCCTGGAGTGATGTGGTATGATGAAGTCATCTATGATGACGTGGAATATTAATGTGTCTGCCACATGTCACCCTGATTTGTGATTTTTACAGTCAATATTTCCACATTGACCATGACATGTGCCACCATTTGATTGGGCCACGTGTCATAATCTTCTTTTGCCACATTTTTACTTCATGAATTCAGTACTTCATGGCTTAGAGAGTTTCAGAATTTTTGTATTATCCTTTGATTATTGCTGAAGTGATGAATATATCTACCATTGTAGATTCTCAATTGTCTTAATCCCATGGCCTTGATTTATTCTGGAACTCTGGGGTTCGAGAGTTCTTGGTTTATCTGATATGTTTATCCTCAGAATAGGTCAAGGCTAGAGTTTACCACCTTCTTCCTTGGAGTGCTCCAAATAGATCAATGGTTGACGAAATTTCCTAATCCAAAGGTCGAAGAGAGTTCGTGACTCTGGAGCTTCGACCTTCGGGTAAACTTACATGTTTTACTCTCCTTTTCTCCGGAGTGGTCAGTGCTAGAGTTGACCACCTGATCCAAAAACCCATGTTTCTCCCGAGGAGATCTTAGATCAATGGTCTGCATGAGTTCTTTTAATACGAGACTTCGTGATATTGTGTCTTACACTTTCCTTCCACTAAACATGATCAAATGGTCGAGAATTCATCTGAAGTCCCTCCTTGATCTAATGGTTTGCGAGATCATATGAAGCTCTTACTTCACATATGATTATTGAGATTTAATCCTTCCCAACCTCTGACTTCACCTCGATCTAACGATTTTGGATTGTCCCAAAATAAGAATGAACGACTCATGTGCGTCATCTCTTATGAGATTCAATTAATGTTCTTCCTTCTGATATTTGGGTTTATACTGGATTCTTTTGCACCCTGTTGACATTAATGACAATATCGTACCACTGTGTCCAACATATTGTATTGTAAACAATGTATGAAGTGAATGAATATAGAATATGTTGGTTTTCTTGGTTTGGGTTTCCAGGGGAAAAATATCTGATTAATGTGTATATTTTCCATTGTATATATTTTTGTTCTTTTATTGAAAATCTGTTTGCATTAAATAATTGTACAAGGTTAAAATATACACTCAATATTTGATATCTTATTCTGAAAATCACACAAAAAAAACTACGGCCTATAATATTTCCATTGCAATTGGTCTCACAACATTTTGATTTTCTATGAAGATGTTATGACTAGTTTACTTAGAACACCTGTTTAAAACTAGTTCAAGACTAGTCAAAATCCCTATCTTCTACAGAGCATATCTCCAAAAGTACAACGACCCAAAAGATGAAATTTCTACCACAAGTAACTTGATAGGTCTTATAGCGAAAATGTTATAACGAAAATGGTAAGATGACCTATAAATAACATACCTTAGAACACATCATCAAAAAATTCATCCTCCCTTGGATTTTCGGCCTTCTTTGCTTCACCTTCCCTATGAAATTCACCTCACTGCCTTAGATCTCCAACCTATATTCTCAGAATTGATACATATAAGTGATTTGCAATTGAATCTTCTCTGTGTTTTAAAGGAAAATTTCTTAATGACTTGCAACTGCCATGCAACTCATATGCAACCTGTTATCTTTTGTTTACTTCCGTGCAAACTTCAACATGCAACTTTGTTCAAGAGTTGAAATCAATGACAACCAATCTTCCAATATCTAAACTTTCGACAATTAATATTTTTCAATAATTAATTATCCATGCGATAATTAATTAATCTTTTTTGATAATTAATTAATCCTTGCAATAATTAATATTTCAACAATTAATATCTTGTTGCAACCACTTTGACTGGTCAAGCTTCTTGATGACCTTCTAGAGGCTTCTAGAATATTCTTGAGGGTCCTCCAACTTCATAGAAATGTATCTCCTCAACCATGAGGAACTACGTGGTGTACCATATATCACCGGAAATGGCATGACACGTACTATCCGACTATGATAGTCTTACCTGCAAGTATATTGACCTTCATGTATTTTATTCCTTGATCAAATGTGGTTTTCATTACTAATATTTCATTGGATCCTATCACATGGATCATATACCAAGGGCACCTCTCAACCAAACGTCCACCATCACCAATGCATGCCTCTACCAAGCATGTACCAAAGTCACCAACATACCATCACAAGATATGTGTTTGTACCATACCATGTACCAACCTATACCATGCATCAACCATGTACACCAACACCTGTACCATACCATATGCCAAACCATGCACATCAATCATGTACTCATACCACGATCTGTACCATAACAAGTGCATGCCTTAACAATGTGTCAATATCAATGGTAAACCTCTAACATGACAACCCATTGTCCAATGATCTTGTCCACATATCTAGGGATTCTAGAATTCTCCAAGGGTTGACATCAATATCTAAGATCACTCTCGTAGGGTTGACATCAATGACAACCAATTGTCCAAAAAACCTATCCAACAAGTTAGGCATTTGCATCTTGCATCTCATTTATATATATGTTGCATCATGCATATAATGCTAGTATAATTTCGATTTTGCTTGGATTTGAATACATATTTATGATTTACATTGTTATCTTTTCTGCATCCTTGCATCTTTCTATATTAGATTTGTATGATTTGCATACTCATATTTATATGTTAGAATAAAATATCAAAAAATTATTATTTTCAAAGTTTGCTCTGGATTTGGTAGTTATTATTTTTTCCATATGAATGGGTGGTGAGTTACACCACCCCTCCAATGTCAACAATTTGATTAAGTTTGTGTGAGCATAGTTCATACTAGGATATGTTGAGGTTATCATGCACTCTATGAGGAGAATATGTCCCCATGTAGGAGCTATATGTTACCCCCCAGCCTAGGGGTAACTAAGGAGATGATGCCTTAAGGCCTGTAGGTATAAGACATGGAGTGTCAAGAGATAGATGGATATCATAACCCACATAACCCCTCTTCTTCACCACAATTCACCATCATCATCATCGATAGCACAACAACATCCACTACACCATATTCTCTCCCAGAGGACAACGAGTCTTTCTTCATGAGGTAACAAGTCCAGTCTCATGGTAAGTGTAACTTTAATATTTGAAGCATTTGGGAATGTTGCAAAGAGTCCTTTCTTGATTATGGAATATTTTCCTGGAAATTATACCTTTTTCCTAATTTCACCATGGTGGTTGACATGGTATCCTAGTAATTTGGTCACCCTTGGGAAGAAGGTTTCTACTACGGGGCTCCTTGAAGGGCCATCTTACCATTCCTCACTCATACTCACCACTTTCCACACTTCTTCCCCTTTGTTTCCTCATCTTTTGGGTTTTTGAGTGAATTGAACCCAAGAAGGGATTGTACCTCATTTCATGAGAAGAAGGGGCTGAAGACTCATAGGTTTTGTAGCTCACATCATACATAAATTCTTTCCCTAATTTCCAAAGAGACATGAAACGAGTCTCTAAGTAAATAAGGGGATTTTAATAAAAAAAATGAATAAATGATGTCCCTCTTGATGGGAGGATGCATTGCTGTGTCCTTTAATTCTATTACATATGGAATTCAATACTTTCTAACTTCAAGTGTCATTGCAGTGCTATTTTTCTTTCCATTGCACATATCATTCAATGTTCAGACTCAATAAAAAGGAAAATAAATGGATTGGAAAAAAATTGTGTTTAAAAAAAAGGAAGTTCAAGGATGTAGCACACGCTCCACAAAGGAAACCATAAATGAGACAATATGAACCCTTGATATGTCAAGAACCCCGTGCCCAAGAGTCCTTCCCCAATCCACCTCATACTCATTACATGGTCTAGATAGGGTCTTCTTGGAAAAAATTCCTTGACTTGGGGATTGGCCTACCTAATAGGAAACCATGACACCCCTCCCATATGTAACACCCCTTCTCTTAAACCTATGATTATTGTAATTAATTATAATTAATGATTTCCATGAAATGACATGCAAATATTGTAACTATATTATTGTTTAAATTGAGAATTCCAACCAACTGACTGATGGGTGAAGCCTGAAGTACTAGCCATGAGATCATTAGAGGAATAAGAGGAAATTTTGTTAGAACAAAGGAACCCAAGGATCCTTGATGAAATATTTGTTTTGGAAATACTGAGTTATTTCATCAGCCTCTATTTCCCTGATTTGAAGGAAAATAAGTTAATGAGGAAGGATTGGTGGTTGAGAAACCAACCCCCTTCATTGAATAGAAGTATGGAGGGATACTCGAGGTGACAGGTAGCTGTCAGATTGAGAACAATAGGAAGGATCACCATGAGTCACCTGATTGACCCACGAGGTTGCCTCCTGACAGAAGGAAGGGGGGAAAAGTTTTGAACCTTCTTGAGGGGTTATGTGTAGGGGATGCACGAATGGAAAAAGCAAAAAAGATGGAGGAGAGGAAGAGACCTCAGAACCTTGGGTCATATAAAATAGAAACTCAACCCGAGATGAGAATATTGCGAGATTGATATTGTAAGATATCTGAAAAACTTCATAGAGGCCCGAGATAGGTGGGTGTGGGGAAATCCTTACCAAGAGTGGTGTGAAGGAGAGTGCCCTTCACAAATTATTGAGAACCATATAGAGAAGTTCCCTAGTTGTACCATGGCTTGGTACAGGGGTTGCCAGAGTGATAATATTGAATGCCTCTGAGCCTACGATTGGGTGGATAGGCGAACACCCACATTCATTCGGTTGTCTACCTCATGAAAACAAATAAGTATGTAAGCCTCATATAGAAGGAATAATAGATAAATGATGCATGTAATTTCTCTCAAATGTTCATATGTGTAAGTAGACTAAATGATTGTAACTGGTGATACATTTATGGAATGTATACTTATATTCCTTAGTAAATTCATTCCCATGTTGTGTTAATTGATTCACAAGACTCAACGATCATTGATTATAGGGATGGAATGAATCTCATCCATTCCTAGCAATGCCAATTACAAGGGGTTATCCATTGTAACAACGTGACAATTTTTGACAATCGGATCGATGGATCAACCGACCTTAACCATTGATCCTTTAATTAAGCTCAGGAGGGAATCCTCACTGGGGTACTAGTGTACCATACCCTCGTAGTAATGCCATGTTATGTTTTGTTGGAAGGTTTGACAATGGGAGCCAGGGTTCTTACCCCTGGTTCTATATTCTAGTAAGACAACCATTAGAGGATGTGTGAAAATAAGGCTAACCATATATATAGAGGTGAGGGTCAATCATGATAACCCATTTTGGATAGGGGTTAGTTATACCCTATGGAGGTCACAGGGTAAACCCTAACTATCGATCGGTGGAGAAATATACCTCCACCAAAGATCTCTTATCTGGGCCCAAGAGAAAAGATCAAACGTTATATCTAGTAAGGTGATAAATATCGATCATGAGTTTCTTAACCAATCTCAGGAGAGAGTTAAGTTACCCAGGCACTGAAATATTGGACCTTTGATAAATCTCAAGGATATTACTGTCCATGAAATTCCAATGGGTCGATGCCCAGTGGGAAGGGTTCCCACATGAGGTTCCAATCCCTTTTATTACAAGCATACGTGATGGAACAAGGAGGTGAAGTCATATGTGATGTTGGAGCCACTTAGGTAGACAATGTGGTCAAGGATTCCATGTGGCGAAGACTAATTCGGCTACGATTCGTGTGTGGGGCCAAGTAAGACTCCGCTACTCTATGTTGGTGACAATAAACTTTAGCCATAATATTTGTCGGAATAAGTCCAAACCATAGATATTGTCATAAAGGCCAATGAACCTAACCCCGTGGTTAATGTAATTAATCACCACTTGATAGTTGATATTAGGTTAGAAAACCCTCTCGTAATCACTGGATCGAGACTTCTTGAAGTTCATACTACGATGGAAGTTCCAGAGTCCTAACATCTATGATGATGTGTCACTCGATGATCAGTCTTCATGTTGATCCAATGATTGGCCACGAACTAGGATGGTTTCCAGTGCATCCATGGTTAATGACACTTGTCATCACCTGATTGACCAAAGGTAAGGAGGTAGGCCTCATTGGCCTACAACTCATATATTTGGTATGATAGGTATAAACCATGGGATCTAAGGGTGGATGGATTTTTCTACTATAAATTTAGATCTACACTTAGACTTCCAAGTGTTGTTGCTAGATGATAAATGTGTTTCATCTGGCTTCGAACCCCACTTACCCTTGGAACCACAATTATATTTATTGGTTATATTAGAACTTAATACTAAGTCTTCACTTAGTCTCATTTTCTTAGTTATTCCATTCCATACTTAGTCTTGATTTCATATTTCTTGTTTCCATTCCATTTTCTTGGTTGTTCCATTCCATACTTAGTCTTGATTCCATATTTCTTGTTTCATCTCACTTGTGAGATCATAAACCCCGCATTACATCCCTTATATTCTCATCCCTCTCCCCATTCACCCATACTTTCCCATCTCCCTAACTCCTCTCTTGCGGGGCCATACACTCTTTTCCCCCCTCTCACCCCCACATTGCATTCCCTTAATCCCTTCCCCATTTTCCTCTTGTGGACCTACACCCCTTGTGTACCCACTCTCTCCCCCCCCCTTCCACACCCCTGCATGTTCTCACCCCATATCACATACCCTCACTCCCTCCTCTTGTCCTTCTCCCCATTCTGCTACAATTAACCATTTTTCCTAAGTTTTTATTCCCCAGCCGCATCATGACACATGGAACCCTATTCACCAATTACACTATGACATGTGTCATCTTATCAAACTATGACATGTGGGCTATGACTGGCCGTTGAATGGACGCTGACTAGATGCTTACTGGACTACGTCTAGGAATTTATTGGGCATCAAAAGTTTTACTAATTTATGAAATTTCCTAAGTCATGAAACCTACACCAAATTAACCATGGTTTCCTTTGTTCCATGTAAGGACTATGGTAAAAGTTTCATTATAAACACTTAAAAAATCATGACCACAATGCATGTGGGATTGGAAATTTTTTTAGAAGGGATAATTTTGATGAAGGGCTAGGATTGACTCATGAAATTGATGGACGACTGCTGAGAAACAAACTTATAGAGGTCAGAATGAGATATTCGGGTATTAGTTTTGGACAAACTATACCTCGTTGGGAAAATAATTTGACGAGGAAGAAGATGGAACAATTTTCAAGATGTGAAAATGGTCATAAATCGCTTATAAATTGAAATAAAATCCATCTATGCTTTCATGGTTTGATGATAAATTTTCTTGGAACCTCAACTTCTCGAGCTTATAACTTGAGATCCAGAACTCCAAATTACGTTGAAGAGGACTCGGTGGAAAGTTGAGATGATGAATACTCCATCTATAATTTTTTCAATGGCTGAAACATAAAATGTGTTTCTCATAAAATTACAACACGATCAACTTTTGTTAAAGCAAGTCAACTTGAAAACTTGGAAATAAAGTTTATTAAATCAATTTTATTAAAGGAATAAGTGGGCCTTACTTGGAGGCACTAATTTCAATGAAATAAATTAATTAATGAGAATTCAATAAAAATTAATTAAAAGTGGTTTAATCCAAAAAGGAATCATGGAAAGTTCTAGAAAAGAAAACGCTAACTACTTCAAGAGCATTGAGACCAAATTTTAAAAGGGAAAGAGAAAGGCAACATCAAAGGGTTGGTAGTTAGAAGTTTCTACAATGGTGAATATTCTGCAAGAAGAAAAGCTCTATCTTTCCAAGATTCGATGGGCTGGCTCACTAAAACTTATATCTCTACATCTTCTTCTTTTTTGTTTTTTCCATCAAATCTTCCATGAATGTATGGGAAACAGGAAGATTTGGGTATGAGCAGTTATTTTTCTAGAAATATTCAGTCATCTTGTAACATTTCAGGTTCAAATGAGCATAATATTTTATTGTAAAAAGTAAATGCAATTAATTTTGGTTCATGTAATTTTAATTGAGACCTTGTTGACACTGTTTCAGTTCTCTTGTTCCAGACATTATTGAACTTGTCATATTGGGATATTTTTATAAATTCTTCCTGCAAAGAACTATTTTGGGGTATTAAATTAGTGATTTCTCAAACTTGAGTTGAAATAAAGTGATTTCAAATATATTGGCTATCAAAATATGTTTTGAGTAATAATGAAGTTATCATTTAAAGTTCTTTGAAGACATGCCCATTTCTTCATCTTGCAAAATTCATAGCAGATTCCAAGTTCAATTTATCTTACAAGAAAGAAAGAATGTTTGTTGAAGGGAGACTCCAAAACCTTGTAAACACAAATATTTTTGACACATTTTATCCTATCTTTTTCTTTAAATGATCTGATGTATATTTTTATAATTGTATATAAGGGTTGTACATTTCTATATATACAATCTTTCTTGGAATATCTTTCGGGTTTTTCTCTTTAGCATTCACCCTTTACATTCATTGTAGAACCATACAAAGGAATATTCCAACATTTCAGCCAAAGACGAGTACCAGATCTATAAAAATGCATGGGGATTTATATCCTTGTGAATTTGTTGTTTGGATCTTGACCAATATGAACATCAATAAAGATCAAATAAACAATGTGTGAAATTGGCACTACATAATATTCGTGATACTTAAACGAGAAAATAATAAATGTGTATGTCCTAATGAACTAGGATGGGGCTCCTGTTGACCATATATTAAGAAAAAGGTAACTTGGAAGATAAAAGGGAAGCAATCATGAATAAGTCTTGCAAACAAACAATATCGTTTGAATGACAAGACTGGATGATTGTATATTGAGAAAGAATAAATTGAGGGAAATGCTTCAAACAAGACTTATACTCACAAAAATGGAATTAGGGGATGGTGGTTCTTCCTGGCACTTTTTTCCTTTCACCTCAAATAAGTAGCATCATCATTGTTGTTGGATTACTGAGAGGGGGGGTGAATCAGTAATAGAGAAATTTAACCATATAATCCA
>CBVK0100502572.1:193-10540 GCA_900067695.1 Picea abies | reverse complement strand
AGCAAGATGAGTCATGCTTCTGACCTTGTTGTTAGACGTAAAGCATGACGTTGTTGATTCCTTGCTTCTGACCTAGTTGTTAGACGTAAAGAAAGATGAGTTATGCTTCTGACCTAGTTGTTAGATGTAAAGCATGACATTGTGATTCCTCGCTTCTAACCTCGTTGTTAGACGTAAAGCGAGATGTTGATGTGTTCCTTGCTTCTGACCTCATTGTTAGACGTAAAGCAAGATGAGCCATGCTTCTAACCTAGTTGTTAGACGTAAAGCGAGATGATGATATTCCTTGCTTCTGACCTAGTTGTTAGACGTAAAGCAAGATGTGACTGACACTGAGCTACCAGCTTAACAAAGCTGTGATATTGAGCCAGTGTAGTATTGCTAGCCTAGTGCTATGATGAGGTATCATTTTTACTGATACATATTTGATGCAGATGATGATAACATTCTTTCGAGAATGATGATGCTGCCGATGAAGAAAACTTCCAATGACTCATAAATATGCTAGCCAATGTTTCAAGATGATATTGACGATACTGTCCTCCTGATGCCACTGATGATGCAGACCTCTCTCGCCTGATGCTGATGAAGAATACCCTTCTTGTTAAGGGGGAGTGTTGAAATAATGTAACTACGAAGAGCATTCTTATTATTATTGTTATTTTATTATTAGGATTAATCCCCATTGTGGATTAATCATGTCGGTAATTGTATAAGGATCAAATCCCCTTTTGCGGATTGGTCATCGGACAATTGTAATAGGTAGAATAAGAAGTCGGCCCCAACAGTTATTATTGAGACCCATAATTAAATTAAAGGTGGGTTTACCCACCCAGAGTGAGAGGTCGACCCTGCCAGTGAAACCCTTTCACATGTGCCAGTCTTGTATATATAGGGAGGCTAGCACCTCACTTTAACACACAACTCACTTGCTCATTCTCTTATGAGGCAATGTTAAGCCCTAATATTAGCTCATTACCCCTTAATTGGGGCATATTATATTAGTAATGTTATTTTATTTATGTCGGCTTTAGGCCATTACTTGTAATTATACCTCTTAGTCTCCTATATATACCAAATTTATGATAAGGAAGTTTTTGTTGGGTTTTCTTTCCCTAGAGGGTTTCCCAGGATAAATGCTGTGTCTCTTGTGAATGTGTATTTCTCAGTGATCTTGTTCTTATGATGTTCTTATCTATTGAAATGCAAAGAACTATAATAATAGCATAAACATTAACAGAGAGGAGCAATGGAGATGGGAATGGAAGCATTGAGAGAGGGAAGCTTGGGTGCCTCCATCCACGGAGGAGCTATGGAGGCTTGGACCCTTGTTTATTTATGGTGATTAGTCTTGCTTGGAGGAGGGCGCACACTAGGAGGAGGGTGCACATCTAGCATGCACTAGGAGGCCTTGTCCGATCTTAGATCTGTCTGGTTCATGCTCGAGGAGGCACACAACTGTTGGTTTGTGTGCAAGGGATTCTTCATTGGGCCAAAGAGGAGTTTGGGTGCTTCAGTTCAGTGGATAGAGCAACAAGGAGAAGAGGGCGCACTTATCTAGGCGCATTCATCTTGGAACCTGTGCTACAAGCTTGAGAGGAGCTTGCTATCATACTAGGTTTTCTTGTATTGTATTCCTTGTTGTATTCACTATTTGAGATCATCATTATATATACTTTCATTCCACACTGGTTTTCCCCATGGGGGTTTTATCCAGGGTCATGTTAACCAAAAATACCTGTGTCCTATTTTCATGCATGCTTAGAGTGTAGATCAACTTATTTGTGTTGTAAAGATCTAGAGAGTGTTACTTGTTTTGAGATATATTGCATGTGCTAACCACCGGTTCAAAAACACTTGCAAGGGCACCTCAAAGAACACTTAACCAATAAAAATTCTGGGCAGAAAGTTACTAAATTGTTTGCTGTCCTAAAAAGCAGCAAAGGACAATTTTGGAGATTGAAACTTAGAGCTAAATTTTGGTCAAAGACAGACCAGATTTGGCAGCCTCATAGTACCTTAGTTTTCTTCATGGTATCAGAGCTCTTGGTGGCAAAGTTTTGTTGATTTTTGATAGCATTTTGTGGGCAGTTTCTTGACAGCTTGTCGGCAGATTTTTGGACAACTAGTTGGTAGTGTTTGTGGCAGCTTGTTGGCAGAATTGTTGGACAATTTGTATGACTGTTTTTTTAGACACATTTGGACAGCCTTACTTCCGCTTGTGTCAAGTGGTGAGGCTGAGTTCTTTTGCAGTTTTAGCATCAGTGTGAGCATCTGTGTGAGTTTTCAGTGGATGGTCATGTCCATGACTCAAATGAGGATAGAGTATACGCTAGCAGGTGCTAGCAACTGGTCCCCTTGGAAGAACATGATCACATTCGTCTAGGAGGATCTTGAACTATGGGATATAGTTTAAGCTCCCGTGGTGATTCCTCTTGTACTTGCTTCTTCACCATTGTTGGATGCAGATTTCAAGAAGAAAAACACTAAGGCGAAGAGGACTATTTGTGATGTAGTGAGGGACCACATCATGCCTCATTGTGCAAGTTTTACCAGAGTCCAAACTAGAACAAAGATGGTTCTGCAGGACAAGCTCAGGAGCATTCAAATGCTCGATTCAGAGTCGGTCACTTCATACCTTGACAGATTCACTTAGATCAGAGATGAGTTAGTAGTGGTCAGAGAGATTGTAGATCCAGACTTTATGGTGAGGACAACTTTGAACAACTTTTCCAAACCTAGGGGTTCATTTGTACGAGGCATTGTTGCTCGAGAGGTCATGCCTACTTGGGAGAGACTTTGGGACGACTTTGTATAGGAGGAGCTGAGATGTAGGCTCTGGATATTCAGGACAACAACATATGCCTGAGGGGGATGCAGATCTTGCTCTTTGGTCAAAGGGAAAGAAGAAGACCGATGAGGGTGCAAGACAGGGTCCCAAGGGGGGGACCCAACCACAAGAGAGTGGCAGTGAGCAGAAGGACATAAGCAAAGTGAGATGCTTTGCTTGTGGTGAGATGGGGCACTATGTTGGACAGTGTCCCAAGAGGAAGAAGAAGAAGCAACAGGATGGTATGGCAGTGACAACAGAGGAGGAGGAGTTCGCTACTTAGTTTGCAAGGGAGTGTGCTTTTGTCGGTTGTTGTTTGTCAGTTGATTCACCACCCAACGACAGGTGGGGAGACAGAGTTGAGGAGGACCTATTGACTCAGAGTGTTGATTCAGAGGGTGCTCAGACTCAATTTTCGAGGACACCATCTTCAGGGGTGACTGGTCCACCCAAGACAACTTCAGTTTCAGAGTTATCGAGACAGAAGGTTGGTGGAGGGGCTTCAAAGCATCAAAGATTGATGAGGAGGAGGAGCAGGGCACCATAGAGGCTTGAGCCTCACTTGGCTATGGAGACTAGCAGATCAGGTTCATGTTCCACTTCAGGTGGAAGTCACTTGGTGAGAGGTCAAGTTGAGGATCTTGGTGAGATGCCAAGATCTAGATACTCTTGGTGAGATGCCAAGAGGGAGGTACTCTTGGTGAGATGCCAAGAGAGAGACTCTCGGTGAGATGCCAAGAGAGAGACTCTCGGTGAGACGCCAAGAGTAGTGACCATTGGCGAGATGCCAGGAGGTAGAAATTCTTGGTGAGAAACCAAGGTTGAGGATCTTGGTGAGATGCCAAGCCTAGAGACTCTTGGTGAAATGCCACGAAATGTGACTCATTTGCATGCCATGAGTATAGGACCTTGGTGAGAGACCAAGGAGAGGATCTTGGTGAGATGCCAAGACATAGCGACCTTTGGTGAGATGCTAAGGGAGAGATCTGTGGTGAGATGCCAAGATTTAGGTGATCTCATGTAGGTGGAGATCGACTTCCATCTAGAGATCAGGCAGGTCGACAGATCAGTGTCAGGGCAGGTTTAGCAGATCAGTGTCAAGACAGGTCGAGCAGATCAGAGACAGAGGCCACTTTGATGAGAGGGTACAACCATACTCACCTAGGCCTTGCCAGGAGGCAAGGAAGTCCACAGTTGGGACGAGATTGATTGGTGAGAAATACTTTCCTCAATAAGAGGGAGAGTTGAGTTTTGGTGTACCTCGAGAAGTGGTTCCCTTGTGGTTTTGATTCTCTAACCACAAGAGGGAGATGTTGGTACCTTTGTACCTTGTACTTTATGTCTAATTTCACATTGACTTAGGAGTTTTAAGTCAAAAGTGAAATTAGTCACTTTTAGCCAGAAGTGACAATTAATTCACAAAGTGGGTGAATTAATAGACATAAAATGAACTTAGGGAACTTAATCCAAAGTGGATTTGTGAATGAGATTATTGTGGGATGATCTCAACCTTTGATTAGAGATGGCATGGGGAGATCCTAGCTATCCAAATCCTAGGTATCCTTATGGAGGTTTAAGAGGGGTGCATAGGTGCCTTGGAGGCTCATTCACTCATTTGTTCACTAGGAGAGCTAGAGAGGAGCAATGGAGATGGGAATGGAAGCATTGAGAGAGGGAAGCTTGGGTGCTTCAGTTCAGTGGATAGAGCAACAAGGGGAGGAGGGCACACTTATCTAGGCGCATTCATCTTGAAACCTGTGCTACAAGCTTGAGAGGAGCTTGCTATCATACCGAGTTTTCTTGTATTGTATTCCTTGTTGTATTCACTATTTGAGATCATCATTATATATACTTTCATTCCACACTGGTTTTCCCCGAGGGGGTTTTATCCAGGGTCATGTTGACCAAAAATACCTGTGTCCTATTTTCATGCATGCTTAGGGTGTAGATTACTTATTTGTGTTGTAAAGGTCTAGAGGAGTGTTACTTGTTTTGAGATATATTGCATGTGCTAACCACCGGTTCAAAAACACTTGCAAGGGCATCTCAAAGAACACTTAACCAATTAAAATTCTGGGCAGAAAGTTACTAAACTGTTTGCTGTCCTAAAAAGCAGCAAAGGACAATTTTGGAGATTGAAACTTAGAGCTAAATTCTGGTCAAAGACAGACTAGATTTGGCAGCCTCATAGTACCTTAGTTTTCTTCATCTAGCTCTTTCATCAAGGAGATTCTCAGTCACATATCCCATCTCTTGCATGCCCCCCCCACCCGATCGAGTAGACCAGGAGGATCACCTCTTATTTCCATGCCCTTCCATCATATCAGAGTAAGAAACGACAGTTCGAGCTCCAAAGTACTTCGAACTGTAGAGTGGTGAGACCTCGGGTCTCCTCTCAGCCTCCCCCCCTGGGAGATCGACCGAAATGTTTGAGACCGGTTCAAAGGTGTAGGCCCATACATTCGACCACACATCCTCATAATGACGGAGGGTTCAACCCTAGATTGTTTTAGAGCAGGGCACCTCTCGCTCGTCGGATTGTCTCCCAGCCCTAGCAAAGTAGTCAAATATCTATTCAGATATTCTTTCCTTTGACCTCGGATGGTAGGAGAAGTGAGCTTCCTCGCCCCTACATCCCTTGGGGTCATGCAACTAGATCCCCTTATGGTACTCGAGGACTTCGACAGTGAGCCAATGCGACCCCCGCCGCCCCCATTGCCATCGGTCATCATATCCAGGATACATTGACCTCATTGGCTCGATTTTCAGAGTTTCAGATGTCTAACCCTCAACTAGTTTTGAGTTGTCCAACCCATACTATGGACACTCTCACTTTGTATCACCGCACTTATGGCACTATTTTATACACTTTATTTTGGCTTTAACTAGGCCTAGGGCTTAGCCTAGTCGGATATTTACCTAGACTATACTTTCTGTTTTCTTTTCTATATCTTCTCATTTTATGGGAGCTGCGTTTGCACTCCTACATTGTACTCACACTGGATGTATCCTTTAGTCCCATTCACCTACTTTTGTGGTCATTCGTTGGACATTAATAAAATGATCTTATCTCATCTTATCTTTACTTATATGTTATTTTCTAATGAAAACCTCATGGGGAAACCCAAGGGATGCTTCCCCACATTTGTGGATGGCACCCCTAGTAAACCTATTGGTTTAGACTAGTGCTCTTAACTTGGGGGGATTTGAATTGAGTATTTGCTGGCATGGAACTAGCCAAATGCCCCACAACATTAGCGACAATCGGTTGAGCTAACTCCCCGAGCTTGATCTTTCTATTATTAGACTCAAACAAACTATTTTCAAGGGAAGGTACATATCTAAGAATATAGTAGTTGTCTAGGATGTGTGTTGGGGTTATCAACTAAGACATTCTCTTTTTAAAAATTGATTTTGGAGAAAGCTTATGGTTGAGGAATGGTTGTTTATTTTAACAATGTTGCAGGCTTTGGGATTTTTCCCTTTCTTCTTAAGAGTTGTGAAAGTTGGAAACATTTTTTATTTGTTTGTTTAGAAATATGTCTTATAGAATCTCTTTGGCTAGACTGTCGTGCTTTGAGGGGTGTATCTATGTCGTCAAAGTCACCTAGGACTGGCACAAGGCCTCATATGCACCCACTTGGGGAGTTTTGAACCCGGGCCTCCATGTTAATACAAGCTAGACCACACTTCCGTGGGTTGGAAACATTATTTGCAAACATAGAAGCTGACTTGACTATTAATGTGATTAAACTTGAAGTGTTTGAGAATCTTTGTTCTATTAGGTATGGGTGCCCTTTATGCCAACCTTCTATGTGACGGTGACAAAAGCTCATGGCTATCTTCTCTACTGGAAATACAACCTAGGGGAAATTATTTTTGATACCTTGATCACAACATTGTAATTATGTGTAAATATTAAGGCTTATGCAATGTGATGGGACTTGGATGGGAATTGAAGGCCAAGGCCTGCTCAAAGGATGCAATAAATATTTTTAAAAGATATCTTCTTTGGGTAAGGCCGAAGATTTTGATGTAATATAAAGTAAAGAAAAAGACAAGCAAATTTGACTGCTTCCATACTAAGTAAGAGGGGGGCTTACTAACTTGACAAGTCTCAACACAAGGCAACACCCAATTGTTTACCGCTATTGTAGCTGGTCAAATACCTCATAAAGCAAGTTTGCAATGAGAAAAGTGCAACACCTTGTTACTTGCATTGAATCTGTAGCCAGTGTAGATCCATCTTAAACCTAGATCTATCAAGCGCCAAGAGGGATCAAATTTCTTAAGGTGTAAATTGTTTTTATCATTTAGTATGAAGAAATTAATACATGACATGGAATTAAATGATAAAAAAATTTACACCTTAATAAATTTGATTTCTCTCGATGCTTCATAGCTTCGGGTTTAATGCCCGTTGAATTTTTTAAGTTGTTGTCACGTAAAGTATGTAGTTATTATTTAAATATGTTGCCACATTATTTATTGTTGCCACGTAACATAATGTTACGTGACAACATCTCCCCCATACTAGGCTGTAGAGCACCTCACTACTCTCGGTGCAACTAGAAAGTCATCGACTAGCATTTATGGCCACAAATATCTTATAACTACCCGAGTGAAGGTGGAAAATGGCTAATATCGTCGTTGTTATTGTTGTTGCTACTATTATCCTTATTATATTTTTGCAAGGCCCAAAGGTTAGAATTGTTTCTTGTGAAAGTAAGTAGGGCGGAGCTATGTGTGTGAATTAGCTATGGGTGACTGAAACCGTGACCCAATTGAGCCCATCTTTGGTACATTGTGTGTATGATTTCTTCCTACATCTGTGAGAGGGGATGGAAATGAAACCTAGAAACATGAAAGCTTATTGTTGTCATTTGATTAAGAGAGAGGCCTAAAGTTGTGTGAAGGGTGTGGCCTAGAACTGTGTGAAAGGCTATAAGTATATCCTCTTCATTTCTTATCATTTGAGGATAGGTCAATTATGCCTTTCGTGTTTTGTTCTTTTTGTCCCTTAAGAATTTTCTTCTTATTTTTGCCTTCTTGGTCTTCTTGAGGTTCCTCGGGTTTCTTCCACTTATGGGGTCATCATCCCCATTGCCTCTGCTTTGTCCAAGGTTAGATGAAACTCATCTGTCCTTAATCTTTTTGCTCAATCAACTTGGCTTGTCTCTTTGTGGCCCTTATCTCCATTTCCTTCTCAATCTGTGTTAGTTCTTCCTCTGACCTCATATCTAGAGGTTCTACGTCCATGATCTCTTAGACACATTCTATGTCTAGAGTCCATTCAGCAATTGCGTCCTCTCTAGCCTTTGCTTTATTGTTGTATTCTTATATACTTGTTAACATCATTATAGAGTCTCACCATCTTTTAATCCAATTCTCTATTTGTGTGACCTCGCATTCCTTAGGATAAATGATAACCCCTTGGGGCTCGATGGATTTCAGTCATGATCTATCATCTATTCTTGAGGCATTGTGTCCTGTAGGGTCTACATCTGCGAAGTTTGAGGCATTGGATCTGTCCTTTGACAATTGTTCTATTATGTTTGCTTATTTGTTGACCTCAATGCCTACCCTCTTGATGTGTCAATACTCTGCTTTCAAGTAAGGTTTGTGCTTCTACATCAACTCTCTGCGCTCATAGAATACAATTAGTTTGTCCAAAGGATCATATTGCACCAACTGCATAATGGTAACAATAGGGTCCTGTTATCCCTCGCTTTTAGGGATAATTAAGGAGATGATGTCTCGAGGCCCTCAGGTTGCAGACATGGAGTATTGAGAGGTAGCCTAGCACATAGAGCCCTTCATTCACCACACATCACCATTTAATCAATGGCAGTAGCATCCACCAAACTTGACCTGGATCACAATGGACAGTGGGTCTTGCTCCATGAGGTAACAAATCTGGTATTGTGGTAAGTGTCATTATAATAATTCAAGCATTTGAATGTGTTGCAAAAAGTCCTCTATTGATTTTGAAAACATTTGCTTGGAAATTATGCTTTTTTCCCTATTTCACCTTGGTGAGTGTCATGGTTTTCTAGTAAGTGACCACCATTAGGGAAAGGGTTGCTACCTGGGGGTCTCCTTGAAGGTTCATCGTACCATTCCCACTCATACTTGCCACCTTCCATCACTTCTTCCCCTTTGTTTTCCAATCTTTTAGGTCTTCGGGCTTATTGACCCAAGAAGGGCATGTACCTCGTTTCATGGAAAGAAGGGGCTAAAGGCCCAGAGGTAAATGTAGTTGGCAAAAGATAAAAGCCAAATCATAACCTTCTAGATGCTCTCCCAAGAGGTCTTGAGAACGATGAAATGTTTCTCTTAAAAAGTTGGAAGACTTGCAAAAGCAAACTCACACTATATAGATGTCCCGCTTGTTGAGGTGTGTACACGTATGCAATGTCCCTTTCTTTCCATGCATATGGCACTTTGTGTACCTCTAGCTTCAAGTGACGTTGCGATACTCTTTTCTTTCCATGTCTTATAGTACCCAATTGTTTTGGACTTAATTAATTAATGGCACATGAATGGGTTTGGAAAAATGTTGCATTGCAGACGAAGGGCAACACACCCTCTACAAAGGCACCCATAAATGAGACAATACGAGCCCTTGTATGTCATGAAACCCCATACCTAGAAGTCTAACCCCCATCCACTTCACATTCACTGCATGACCTAGAGAGGTTTCTCCTTGGAAAATTCCCCTATTTGAGGAATTGGTTTACCCAATAGGGCACTGTGACACCCCTCCCATATCTAAATTTGGCAAATTGTATAAGGTCTTTGAGCATATGTTTATTTTGAAAAAGGGGGATTTGATGCACATGTTTGGGTGGTTCTTTTATTAGATATGGCTTACTTGGCATGATATTGTGACTTGTGGACCCTTGGAGGGCATACTTACTTGTCTTTGCAGGTCTTTGACAGGTGACAACTTGATCGTGGAGGCACAAGGTCACTTGGACCTTCTCTTGGGGCATGAAGCCCACAAGATGGATGATGAGCCCAAAATTAGGGTTTCCTCATAAAACCCTAAGTTGCAGTTGCAGTTGCAGTCTCAGAACCAGTTGCAGTTGCAGCCGTAGTACCGGTTGCAGTCACCCTTGAAGTTCTTAAGAGTTGGTGATCATTACCGCTGCTACTAGATGGTGCCTTTACCTGCAAGTGTCGTCAGAGGTATGTACTCACGGTTAAGCTTTAAAGAGTATTTGCAGGAGAAGGGATCTCTTGCCATAGATCCAAAAGGATCTCAAGATCCAACACATTCAGAGGAATAATGCAACCCAGGTGTGATTATTCTGATATGCATCTATTTGTTATGACATTATTTTGATCAGTGTTGCATGCTGTAGTTATGACTATCATTCTAACCTTTGATCAAAATTTGAGTCAAGGTATTAGATGGATTAAAAGTTGAGATCATAGAGTTTATCCTCTAACCCAACCTTCTGCCAAGATAGCATATTGTCTTAGTACAGAAGACAGGTTGAAGAAAGCACTTG
>CBVK0100502571.1:447-10540 GCA_900067695.1 Picea abies | reverse complement strand
TTCTCTCTAAACAATCGATTGCCATCAATGACAACCTTGATCATCTGCGTCATCCTTCTATTATCGCCATATCTCCAACAAAAACAAAATAAATTTTCCATGAAATATCAACAACAAGGAGAAATAATAACCATCATCTATCCTAGGCGTAACCACTGAATAAATTCAACATGAAGGAGCATTAAACAAATTCCAATTTGAAAAATTCGAAACACCAACCAATATCATTTGCAAAGACAGAATACACATCCAACCACCATATCTTTCAGACAACAAGAACTCTGCATACAAATTCTAAGAGCCAACACATAGATTCTATCTAGAGCGAGGCTAGAATGATGAATGGAAGGGCGAGAGTCACCATACATATGAGGAAAGCACCAAAAAGAACCAAGGACCACCACTATTCTCCAATGGTCAAGCAAAACGGAGGAAAACTAACCAAAGAAACCAAATGTGTGACAAGGTGAGGGTGGTGAGCTCAAGGTGGGCAAGAACGATGTGCAATAAATGCACATCGCTTCTCCACCTTTCCATTAATTTCCATCAACCATAGCTAGGGTGGAATACATTCAAACTCCATTAAGTGCATTAATCAACCATACAAATCCAACATGCCACTTCCATTTCCTTTTTATTGGAACAAAAACCCTCATATACCATAGTTTTACACTAGCACCATAATATTATATGCCCCATTTTAAATTGTAACAATTCCCTTATTTGCAAGGATTGAATTGGCCTCGAACAATTATATAATCCATAACTATTTTCCACATAACATAACCATTACCATGAACACAATATATCAAGAATGCAATATATTATAACCAATGTGAGTGTGAGTCGAAGTCCAAAATTTAACCATGTGCCAGAGTAGATGTATAGTAGTTATGAGCGAAGTACTTGCCACTTTCTTTCGTCTTTTAAATTGTCATCCATTATAATCATTGATTGCATATGAAAATTTGTTCGATTTTTTTTGTTTTCTCAAATTGTAATATGCTTAGTAAAGTCGTCATGAACGCAAATTAGAGAAGTGTTTCCTCTTCATCATGATTCAAACAAGGGGGTCCCACCTATCTAGCTATTATTTAGTATATGTATATAAATAGTAAGGCATTGTAACCCATTTGCAGGAAGGGGTACTACGTTGCGCTTCTGAGTGTCAACACTGCGCACTGCTGTGTAAGATTATATTACTATTGCCCTTGAAATTGTTGTGCATTATACTGTGGTTGTACTACAAATTGCTGTGCGGGATTATATTGTGGCTGGTGTGCATTGTTTCACTGTGGCTGTTGTGTAGGTTGTCCCGTTACATGTTCATTTTGCACCATGTATGTATCTACAATCCTTTATTTCATTACCTCCAAGGTTCTACACTTGTTGTCTTCGCGTCCAATTGACTTACAAAAGTTAAAAAAATGTTCTCTTCCATACTGTATGATACTTCTTCATTAAGGGGCAATGATAGGGATCATGTCCATGTGTTTTGTAAATCTCACACCATGGTCCTTGTTGTTCCTGAGATTAAACTTAAGGCCCAAAGAGCAATGTAAGGCATCAAGCAATTTTAAATAGAGTGTTTTTTAAAACTTCTTTTTCTACCTTAGTTATATGAGAAAAATTCCTTAAATGAAATTAACAGTATGGCAACACAGTGGTTGTATTTTCGTTTTTGAGTCGAAATTGTAATATCGAATGATGTGGGAGAAAAATACAAAATTGTTAAACAAAGCAAGGCATCAATTTCTGAAGAGTATCACCTTGTTGCAGTGGAAGAAAATAGTTAGTGTAACCTTGAATAAAGTATAAGATATAGTAATCCACATTGCTCGCAGGTATTGATTTACTCACAGTAAATGCAGAGGAAAAACTGCTTACTTAACAAATTACTGATGTAATGTGATTACATTAGTTGTTGTACTAAATTGAAATCAAACATTTCTCAAGGAATTTCTTAAAGGAATACTGAGATATGGAAAAATAGAAGAAACACATAACCCAAACTAAACAAAATTTGGAATCTTTGTCTGCACTTGTATTAATACTCAATAAGGAGAGTTTTATATATTACATTCGGAAAGAAGCAACTATTAATAGATATTCAATCTATGTATTTATACAAAAATATCACACCTCAAACGGTTGGACTTCTCATAATTTAAAATAGCAAATATTTGAAATAAGGAAACAAAACATAGAGAATGATGAGCTTCATTGGAAATCTCTTCGTCTGCTGGCCAAAACACTTCCTTTTCTCATTCCTTTAGGTTAGACACATCTATCGTCCGATCTTCTTGATACTTTGGCACAATATTTAAGACGTTCTTTGTTTGCTTCCATATGTCCCTCAAATATGTTAATATCATGCACATGTTCTTTACTTGTTTCAGATGTGCTTGTTTTCCCATATTCAATACATAGGATGCATTTGCTCACTAATTTCACCACCAAACTTGAAGGTTCAATTGCTTCATTCACCTCGAAAGTGTATAACTTCCTCTCTACCCGAGGAAACTTTTCTTGTATCCTTTTCACTTCTTGAGATATGACCTGTAATTGCAATCTTGGGTTTACTGTCCATTTATTTATTTGGAGGAGATCAATTTGGTTCATTTTCTGAATGGTCGTCAAATATTCTTCTTTGATTGCTCTAGAATTATACTGGTTCTTTGCTATATCAATTTGAACCAGGGCTTTGGAGATAACATTTCCTTCAAAATAAATTAGTCCTTTGCCTAATGATGACAACACTTCTAGACAAGCTTCATTTACCTCTCTGACAAGTCTTTTGCTTTCTGCTAGATTTGTTTCCCATCCCTTTAAAGCCATATCACCTATTATTTGTTCAGAAAGAGAAAGCCTAGGAACATGTAATGTCCCCACTTTGGGACATCACCACATGGCAGAGATTTATGATGAGGCTTGGGATCATTACAGAACATCTGAGACATCATCCTTTGTTACTTAAATCAAGCTGAGTGAGATTCTATTTCTTTGATGTAGATGTTTTTCAGGGAAAGTTCTACTGTCTGGTAGAAATTCTGGATGGCATCAACCTTCATAAAAATATCTTGTTGGGCCTTTTCCAATTTTTTGTTTATTTCTAGTGCTTGAGTCTGGAAGGTCGAGATATCCACTGAGGTACCTTCGGTCAAATCTAGCCTAACTTGCAATTGTTTTATTAGTTCAACATGTTGGGTGATCAGTCCTTGATTGAACTATGAATTCCTTTGGAGCTCATCAAAGTTGGCCCAGAGTTGTTGAATTTGTTGTTTATCATTTTCTTTGATCTGCTCAAAGTCTCGACTCATTCTGTTCTAGATAGTCTACTCAGTTGTGTGTATTTTCTTTTGAACTTTCTCTACCAAAATGCACTTATGTTGCAGTTTTTCAGCTAAATTTTCCACATACCATTGATTAGCAGTGGCGAAAGCGCCCAATGAACCCGCAACTTCCTTTGTGAATTCTATATCATCTTGGTTCTGTCCATCGTACACCATTCTTTTCCTTTTGACTATCGCTCCATATTTATGATGTGTTTCTCATTTGGTGATGGCCCTCTATTTCTTGCTGAAGAAGAAGTCTAAAGGAGACATCTCTGCAGGTGAAATTGGAGTGAGATCACCGATAAAAATGATTTCGGAACTAGGATTTCTGAAACTTGAATGCAATGGTGTCAATGAAGTAATATGGGTACCTATCTCCATGGATGGTTTTTTCTCAGCAGTATGGGAAGTAGATGTGGCTGGTGTAGAAGGAGATGTATCCTGCCCCTGGTTTAGGAAATATTTGATATGAGTCATTGCCTGAGGGCCTAATGGACTTGATAATAAAGCTTCCAATTCCTGAGTTAAAAATTCAACACTCTTTGGGTTTTCCTCAGTATCCTATTTACCAGAGTCCCCTCATTTGAAACCCAGAGGTACAAATTCCTTTGTAGGTGAAGTGGCTACTGATTCTCCCTGTAGTACTTTCAACAATCCATTTTGTCTGTGTCTTTCAAAACTAAGGAAATTGGCCTGTTGACCTGGGGACAAGGTTCAAAATCTATTTAGAACTTCCTCATAAGACCTGAATCCCTTGAATATTTCATCATGTGGGGAGTTTTCATGCACATATCTCTTCAGGTTGTATTGGGCTAGGTGGTTTTCCACGATTTTGTGTGGGTCATGCTTTTTAAATTCGATGTCAACCAACTTGACATCCTCTAAAGCTGCAGCCTCCACTTTGGAGTGACCAAAGTATAATAATGAAAACATACCAACCTAGAGAGGGAAGGTAGGCCATACCTTTTTCTGTGCTACTTTCAGCTCCTTACTGATGCCCCATGTTACTGTTTGACAAGATACTTCTTGGCATACTAGCCAGTTTGGTAAAAATATCGGGAGAGTATGGGGAGGGACTGAGAATCTGAAAACCCTGATGTAAGAGAAGTTTTATTCGATGAACCAATATGCTATTTTTCCCATATTTCCCATGATTCTGTCTGAAATTTGAGGGGGTGGGAAACCATATAAATCTATATGAATGTGGACCACTACACGGTGACAGATTTTGTAGAAGAAGGCCTTGTCTTCCCACAACTTGGAGTGATAGAAGTGAATAGGTTTAGCATTGGTCGGGGTACAACTCCAGTTCATTAGTGGGAAAGGGGTTATGATGAAAGTAACATCCATGATATACGCAGACACATATAAAGGAGCCAAATGTCCCTTTTATTTAGCCAATTTGTATTCTGTGATTTCTTTGCCCAGATTATTTGAAAACATCTTGGCCCAGTTAAAAGCATAACCCTTAGCCACCTCGTGCATGATCGACACCCATTCCACCGGGAAATAAGTGGGACTCTTCTTCTCGAATAGTCTATAGATAATCATAGCTACACAAATCATGTGAGTATCCAATGACATTGTGACATTCACGCCATGAGCGTCGACCCTGAACTTCTCAGGGTGACCCCACCAGGACTTGATTAGATCAGGATAACTCTTGTCATATTGTATGCATTCTTGCTTCTCAAACTCTAACATAAATGCAATATTGTAAGTATATTTAGGCTTGGGAGACAACTTATACATTACTTGGAGGTGTTCTGGTCAGAATGAGCCAACTACAACTTTCTAGTGGTTGGTGATGCTCCTAGTTTGGACTTCGACATTCTCCAAGGCCCAACCTATCATGTCATTATACGACATGAGTATCGGCCACAAAAATACCTTGTGTAGCTCTGATTGAGCTATATACATGATTTTAGCTCCGTAAGTATCATCCACTTCATCGTTAGAATCTTCTGGGAAATTTATAACCTCATGTTCCAATATCGCGAACACTTGTGTCCAAGACTTAACAGAGTCTATAGCTCATGGCATAGTATATGACAAAATGTCCACATTCAGATTCGAACCTTCAAAAACTACATCAATATTATTCATCATCTTCCATGGTGCCATGATATCGATAACAAAATGAGGATACATGTTACTGAGGAATTGCATGAGCTTCTCAATCGGATAAAAATTACTACTTTGCCAAAGATGAAAATGAAATTCAAAATCAAGTATCTTTATTCACATCAGTTGCATTGATCTGAGTATACCTTTACCGACGAAAAATTTATTGAATTTAATGGGAAAGTATACCCGGTGATCCACAATCTATGTTAAAAATCATAACCGTTGATTTGTGATAAATGCCATTAATATTCAACAGTTTGTGTTCAGGAGTTTTGGATAAAACAAAGTTGAAATTTCCCGAATCGCGAATCATCGAAAGGTTAATTACGAGATAATATATTTTAAAATATTAATTAATCATGTTTAACTTTAAGTGATTTCAGATATTCAGACTTCGGGATTTTTAAATGTAGCTCGAGAACAAATCCCCGAAACCTGAAACTGCGAAATGATTAATTATCCGATAATCACTTTTAAGTCTTAATTAATCCTATTTAAATTTAAGCACTTCAGAAATTCAGACTTCAAAGATTTTAGGATATGATGAAGGGTAAACATACGAAGCTTGAAGTGTGAAGACGCTAATTATCTCTTGATCAAGATTAATTTAATTAATTAAAAATTAATACTTCGACATTCTAGTGCTTCATGGATTTGTGTATTATCCCTTTGTTATAATTTCGAAAGGTAATCCCCCATAGTGACTTGTCGAAGATGTAGTCATTCTAGATGACGTGTCGAGAACAGGGGATGCCAAGTGTTACTTAGAATTGTATGAATCTTTAGATGAACATTTCGGAAATGGGTGCCACATGTCAACCTAGGGAGGATTCAAATGATACACATGTACTATGAATCGAGTCCTTTAAAGGTTTATGGAAAGTGCTGAACGAACACTTTCAGGCTTCGGGTCCTTTATCGTTAAGACTTCTCAAAATGCCCGAAGCATGAAGCTCTAGAGTGACCTTTAGTGATTTGACTCTTAAAACTCAGGTGACTCCAAAAATCTGGGAAAAATAGGATCGTTTGATCAAACGAGGAAACTTCATCAACGACGGATATCATGTGCACCTTATTATCAATTGATTAGAAATGAATTTGTTTTAAATTTCAAAAGTTAATTTATGAGTTACCACTTTGGGAAAGATGAAGTTGAGAAAGTAAAGCTCAAAGTTTAGGATTATATGTGTTCCAACATAGGCTCCATCTGGGGATCACGTCTCCTTGCGAGGCGTGGAAGAACAGTAGACCAAGTTCCTTTATTGTCTAAATGGAGTCATCATTGTATTTATGGGAAACACCTTTGGGGAATAATCATACAGAGAAAAATTGGACTTCAGCTGAGTCTCAAAAAACCTTCAAAACACAATCAATTATTGATCTCAAATTAGGCTACTAATAATTTCATTTTCCTAAAACTGAATTTGGATTTGCTTAATATAATCAAAACAACTTTAACTGGAATATCATACTTTGGTTGATTTCATTCGCATCAAGGCAAAGTAATTTCAAAATTTTATTTAGGGAATCCCTTGTCGGTTTAGAATGTAAATATTATCAGAAAGAGAACTAGATACCAGAGTATGTTTATACATGTATGACAACCTTACAAATATCATAGATATTGCTTCACTGCCAATGAGCCTATTCAGTACCCCAATGAAGTTATCTACATCTCCCATTGAATTTCCTTTCACCACTTCAATTAACATTTTTTCATTTTATTGAGATGAGGGAAATCATTACATGAATTTGCTTTCATCATCTCTTTTGAACAAAATGGGGGCAATCAAATTACGAATTTCCTTTCACCATTTGTCTTGGACTAGAAGGGGGCAATCATTTTATGAATTTCCTTTCACCATATGTCTTATATTTTTTATATTTTTTAAGTGGGGGCAATCAATTTGTATGTATCATACAAGGGATGATATCTGCTTAAAATTTAACAGTGTAGGTCTGTCAACAATTTTTTATTATACTTTGGACCAAATCTCTCCCGATCTTCAATACATCTTTTCCTATAGGGAAGATTTTATGGGGAATTTTTATTTTCCAGGGATTATCCTTGAGTGAATTAATCAATTAAAATATGTTAGAAGAGCTAAAGTTATCAGGATTAGCCTAGACATACTTTCTTTCAGCTAAAATCAGAGGAACATAAATATTTTTGCCTAATCTTGTTTTGAAGATATGTTTTTAAGTTTTTAGAGTCAAGGCAAAATTATTTATTTCTACGAAGACTTAAGGATAGGTAATGAAAATTAGAATAGAGTAAAATCTCGAAGATAGGAAAAATGAAACAAAACGAGGAATCAGAGGGTTTTGTTGGCCCTCGACCAAGTTTTGAGGAAACCTTGTTAAGGTTTGGACCACTTTTTGGAATTCGCCACATTGGTCAAGGAAGGAGTGCCCAGGCGGAGCTGAGATCGTGGATCTCACTAATGTTGCAGGCTATGTGGACGCAATAAGGGGTTCTTTAGGGTTTTCAAGGGTTTTTGTAATGGGTTATGGGATGTCGTCCCATGGGGTTTACTCATGATTATGCCTTATTGTAAGGGATTGTAAAAGTATAAATAAGTAAGAATGTATTGTAGAAAGAGAGAGCAAAGTCTTGGTAGCTAAGTGCAAGTAGTTTTGAGTTGCTTTGTGAAACATAATGTATATATGTTAAGGCTATGTGCTCGATAGAGAAGTTGGCTCTGTGCCTTGACCTAGTTTGGGAAGGAGGATCTGGTGCTCAGTGCGCAGATCTCCTGTTTGGTGCGAAGATCGACTCTGTGGCTTAGTGCATAGGAGCAAATGAATGTAAGATCTGGATGAATAATAAATAAGGTGAAGCGGTTGGTGGATGTAGCCCCACACTGGGGTGATCCACATATATCTCGTGTCTTTGTTTTTCTTTGTGTTATGTTGTTTAGGTTATGAATCTGCTCAGTTCTTTGATTATTATGTATGATAGATAGATCTATTATTGCTTAAGTGTTTACTTGTGATAAGGGTAAATGAATGTTAGATATAACTCAGTGATAAGTGCTTAGGATATATGATCAATTACTGTTACTGCGCCGATCTATATTTTTGTTTGTTCCGTGATTTTAATAAAGCTAATGAACTAATGCATATATCCTTTTAAGTGTTACTAGAATACCCTGTGAAGTGTTGTTATCATAGATCTGTGTCCCATCTCGGTTACAGACACCTGCGTCCTGTAAACCCCCCTTCTTCTACCTCGGGTGAGACTTTGCCTACTCCACAGGTATTGTCAAAAGGGCGAGTAGTTAGGGTTTTGTTGGTGTGCTATTGAGTGTTGAACCCTAGGTTTTCCCTTGTGCCAACAAATGGTTCTATTTCCGAGACCTAAAAATGTTATTGCTGGGAAATGAAGTAAAGAAAAGAGAAGCTCTGTGTGTAGATATGATGCTAAAGTGAACAATACTCTACTTGAATTTCAAAGCTTCGTGCTAAGAAAGAAATCCGATCTGAAGAAAAGAGGTAATGTTGTGGGGTATTCTACCCTACGGACTAGCAAGCTAGGGCTTTAAACTTGCATGCAGATCATGACCCTTCTTAAGCTTAATTTTAACCTTCTACCCAAATCTAAAACCCCTTTTCTCAGGAAAACATGGGAGGAATCAACTAACCTTTTTATCGACGGTTGAAGTAGATCCTCCATTGAGCTTTTATCCCCTTGCTGCTGCTGCTCCTTCCACAAAGCTTCCTGCAATCAAGACAAAACTATGCATGCATGCTACTGATCTACTAGAGGGTTAGAGATAAAACATAAATCAAATAACATAGATGAGACTCATGTGTTTGGGACAGGAAAAGTATCTTTTTCATTAATCTCAATATGAATCAACTTACAATGATTTCAGAGACCGTCCATCGTTCCTCGATCCTGATCCTGGGCTCCTCCTCTTCTTTGTCCTCCAACTGCTTTGCTTGAACTTCTCCTAAAGCTTGAGGAAAGGATAAAGGGTTGGGACAATAATGGACTTGGCAATTTTGGCAGAGTTTCTTTGCTATGATTTTTCCTCCTTGAATAGTACCCCTACCCCTCCCTTTATAGGCTAGAAGGAGCTAGGGTTTTCGGTGAACTCTCGGCCATGCATGGCTGGGAGTTCCAGTTAACTGACAAAAAGCTCTTCGTCCCGGCGGAAAATTCCCTGATTTTTTTCTTTGTTAGTTAAACGTGGGCTGTAGTGGGCTAGCCCGCGGTCCACTGCGTGTAGTAGAAGGCTAGGAAGTGGTCACCCATGCCCAGTGTTAGGTTAGGGCGCGGGTTGCTTGTTTTAAGTGGTTTTTGGAGGTTTTGTTCAGCATGGCTTTGGCTAGGAAGAGGCATGAGTTGGCCTAATGCCAGGTAAGCCTGTGTGGTGCATTTTAGGGTTATAACAGATGCCCCCTAATGTGTGATATCAGAAGAGCATCTGATGGCTGAAATACATTACCAATTCTTTACCAATCTGTACTGATATGCTGAATGAGTGAGCCCAGGAATCAGGAATCAGGAGGTGTCATCTACAAAATATCAAATGTCTCACCGAGGCGGGCATACCCATGCTCAGGATAAATCAAAACCATGGCTACCAATCAAATACACTGTAGATCCATGTCAAATAACTATA
>CBVK0100502569.1:528-10542 GCA_900067695.1 Picea abies | reverse complement strand
TCCTTGTTCCATACGCCTTTACAGTATTATAATGCCTTGATTCCACTTCATCAAGATAAGTTGGTCTTTTAAAATGTGTTTAAAGCTGATATTAAGTAAGGATCATTACCTGTGGATTAAAAGGCAGTTTTCTGGAAAAATAAAATGGTATTATAACGCCAATTTTGGTTTATATGGTCAAGTTTTATGTTCTCGGTTTTATTTTACATTTTTAATGATTGTTTTAGCAAAACATTATTTGTTGGGAGCCAATCTCCAGCACCTTCCATCAAGAACAAAAAGGGTTAGCCACAAGTCAACACATAAGACAAACAAGCCAAGTGATAAGACCTCACTCCACATGCCTCATTGAAATGCTTTGAGAACATCGATATATATAAAGGATGATAGTTTTGAGATCCAAATGCATTGGGATTACGTTTTTGAGCGAATATAATAAAACACAGACAAGTGTATCATGTCGAGATTGCAGGTGGAAGAAAAGGTGCAGATGTCAATTTAGAGAATCTAGCTTCTTCGAGAGTTTGTAGGTGTTTATGGAATCTGTTGCCTTACAACTGTTGTCATCGACAAGATTCCTATTTGAAGTCTCAATTCCAGGTGCAGGATGTTTGATTTCATGCAAATATCTGAGCATTACTACCAGGGAATGTATACCATGAATCATCAATTCGATCTACAACTTATTATTCACGATTTCATTAATAGAAGAAGAATCAAATCCCTCCATTTGTGCGATTTCAAACCTTCAAAACCCTTGGCAGACATAGAAGAATTCAAAGTGGCTGCAGTGTTCATTAACAGTGGGCACTTTGTAGATTAAGAATGGGAGGTGTTTTGGTATTCGTTAAGAATCATTGGTAAGTCCAAATACAAATATCATGACCGAGATCATAATATTCATCACCCAGTGCCCGTGAGTAATCAAACAAGCGTTGATGGAAGCCCAAAGATGCCAAGCATCTGGTGCTCTTGAACCTCTGACCAAGTGTCAATGCTAAGCCTCCATTTGCAATTTCAGTTGGATATCTCAGTGCTATCTGTGATGAATAAAAAAGGTTACGGAACAATGTGTAACTAGATTAGATGTTTCTATGTTCAATTCTATACTACGCCAATCAGAAGAAGAGATGCCAACTAATCCCATATCAGATCCAATAAGTGACCCAAGTGTTCTTCCAATACCTGCTGGCAACCTGAGCTTTGGTGCTGGTGAACAGTTAAAAAATGTAGTTGGAAACTGGTGTAGACGATTGACAGACCTGGTCGGTATTGATGGAGGAGATTCTCCTCGAGTAGGTGGTGACCCTCAGAGGATAATAATGAGGAGGTGGAAACAACATTTGGTTTCTTCCCTCTTCTCAATACAACCAATGATTTATTGATGCTTCCTAATGATATGCTTATGGACAAGTCAGTTAGAACAGTGTCATGGAAACATTAAATGTCGAGATACCCTTGGAGCTGTGTTTGCAGGGTGAGGAAGATTCAACCTATAGTTCTCTATTGTATTCTCCTTCCATTCAATACTCTCCACCTCCAACAACATCTGTTAGAGAGAAGATTGAATATATAAGCAGCCATATCCACCTTGAAAGAAGTGCATCAAATGTATAGAGGAAAGGGTGCACTAGTGATGATGAAATCAATGAATTAGAGTCCCCCCTCCTTTCTCTGTTAGATGAAACTATGCATGGAGTTTCACCCCATAAAATCTAGTTGAACAGTAATGGTAAGTCTAGAGGGCATACAAAGCATACAATTGGCAATGCAGGACTAAATAGGCACTATTAACTACTTTAAGAGGAATGTATTTCTAAGTGATTCCTAAGTGAACAAGAGCCTGTATTGTATTTTATTGAAAAATAAGTCATAGATAGAAGAACCAGAAGGTTGGCATTATCAGCTTTAAGGCCAGTGCAAAATTTGAAGGAATGTTTGGTTGCAAATTCTTTTGATCTTGGATCAAAGGAGCCAAAGAGGACAATGAAATGTATTCTAACAGAATCTATGAGAGAGGAAAGTCAGTGAAGAAAGCTATTATTGATTTAGCTTATAAAGGACAGATTATACCTGAAATCCACTTCGAATGCATTTGCTTGAAGGCCAAAGTGTCAAGATTTATGGAGGAAATTCAACTTGTAGTTAGCATTAAATCTTCAATCTCCTATTTTTAGTTGTCAAAGTTTTCCTTTAAGATTTTGAGGAGTTCCTTCCAAAATTCATGGGTAATCAGAGTAAATAAGTTGTAACTAAATACGAGTCAAATGTAATTAGGGGCAGGGAATTCCAAAGGATCTCATTAATACTTCCAGATTCAAAGGGATTGGTCGACGGTGTCCATCAAATCACACATTTGGATGACAGAGCAGTTATTGATGGAATCCATAAAATATTTTTTCAAGATTCTCAGGCAGACAAGTAGCAGATGACTCTAGATCACAATTCCAAGGCATTTGACTGCAGTTGTCTCTAATTTATTGAAAGACCATAGATTATTTTTAGTTTATGGTTATGATTGTTTCCTAAGATATAACAAGAGTTTGTTTATTTTACTTTTTTATTTAAGTTATCATTTGGAAGGTAATGAGAGGGGGGGAAGCCCAAGAGGGTAAGGCCCAAGAAGAATTTGATGAAATAGCATCTATTCTTAGTTATTGTAAGGCCGAGGGCATTGTACTTCTGTGATTGCTTTTGACATTGGAGATCTATGACATTTTTTTTTATCAGATTGCGATTTCTCTCGTCTAAACACTGTTTTTCCATCCTTGTTTTACATTCTGTTTTTTGTCTTACTTGAAAGAATTGCAGACATTGAGAATCAATGGCTACTCATGGATGATAGATTCTCGAGTGGTAAAGATTTTTCCGTGACTGCCTATTATCCGTGTGGCAAAGAGAATCTTGGTTTGATGAGGTGTTCTACTTTTAATTTATTCCCTATTCTTCTACCCATTTACATATAAACGTCTTATCTGATAATCATCAATTCGATCTGCAACTTCTTATTCACGATTTCATTAATAGAAGACAAATCAAATCCCTCCATTTGTGGGATTTCAAGCCTTCAAAACCCTTGGTGGACATAGAAGAATTCAGAGTGGCTGCAATGTTCATTGACAGTGGGTGCTTTGCAGATTAAGAACGCGAGGCGTTCTGGTCTTTGTTAAGAATCATTGGTAAGTCCAAATCCAAATATCATGACCGAGATCATAATATTCAGCACCCAGTGCCCGTGAGTAATCAGACAAGCGTTGATGGAAGCCCGAAGTGCCAAGCATCTGGGGCTCTCGAACCTATGACCAAGTGTCAACGCTAAGCCTCCATTTGCAATTTCAATTCGATATCTTAGTGCTATCTGTGATGAATAAAAAAGGTTATGGAATAGTGTGTAACCAGATTAGAGGTTTCTATGTTCAATGCTATACTACGCCAATCAGAAGAAGAGATGCCAACTAATCCCATATCAGATCCAATGAGTGATCCAAGTGTTCTTCCAATACCTGCTGGGAACCTGAGCTTTGGTGCTGGTGCACAGTTAAAAAATGCAGTTGGAAACTGGTGTAGATGGTTGACAGACCTGGTTGGTATTGATGTAGAAGATTCTCCTCGAGTAGGTGGTGACCCTCAAGAGGATAATAATGAGGATGTAGAAACAACATTTGGTTTCTTCCCTCTTGTCAATACAACCAATGATTTATTGATGCTTCCTAATGATATGCTTATGGACAAGTCAATTAGAGCAGAGTCATGGAAACAATAAATGCCGAGATACCCTTGGAGCAGTGTTTTTAGGGTGAGTAAGATTCAACCTACAGTTCTCTATTGTATTCTCCTTCCATTCAGTACTCTCCACCTCCAACAACATCTGCTAGAGAGAAGATTGAATATATAAGCAGCCATATCCACCTTGGAAGAAGTGCATCAAATGTACAGAGGAAAGGGTGCACTAGTGATGATGAACTCAATGAATTAGAGTCCCCCCTCCTTTTTCTGTTAGATGAAACTATGCATGGAGTTTCACCCCAGAAAATCTAGTTGCATAGTAATGGTAAGTCTAGAGAGCATACAACTGGAAATGCAGGACTAAACAGGAACTATCAAATACTTCAAGAGGAATGTATTTCTAAGTGATTGCTAAGTGAACATGAACCTATATTGTATTTTCTTGAAAAATAAAGTCATAGATAGAAGAGCCAAAAGGTTGGCATTATCAGCTTTAAGGCCAGTGAAAAATTTGAAGGAATGTTTGGTTGCAAATTCTTCTGATCTTGGATCAAAGGAACAAAATAAGACCATGAAATGTATTCTAAGAGAATCTCTAAGAGAGGAAAGTTAGTGAAGAAAGCTATTATTGATTTAGCTTATAAAGGACAAATTATACCTGAAATCCACTTCGAATGCATTTGTTTGAAGGCCAAAGTATCAAGATTTATGGAGGAAATTCAACTTGTAGTTAGCATTAAATCTTCAATCTCCTATTTTTAGTCGTCAAAGTTTTCCTTGAAGATTTTTAGGAGTTCCTTCCAAAATTCATGGGCAATCAGAGTAAATAAGTTGTAACTAAATACGAGTCAAATGTGATTAGGGGTAGGGCATTCCAAAGGATCTCATTAATACTTATAGATTCAAAGGTATTGGTAGACGGTGTCCATCAAATCACACATTTGGATGACAGAGAAGTTCTTGATGGAATCCATAAATTCTTTGTTCAAGATTCTTAGGCAGACAAGTAGCAGATGACTCCAGATCACAATTCCAAGGCATTCGACTGCAATTGTCTCTGATTTATTGAAAGACTATAGATTATTTTTAGTTTATGGTTATGATTGTTTCCTAAGATATAGCAAGAGTTTGTCTATTTTACTTTGTTATTTAAGTTATCATTTGGAAGGAAATGAGAGGGGGGGAGGCCCGAGAGGGTAAGGCTTGAGAAGAATTTGATGAAATGGCATCTATTCTAAGTTATTGTAAGCCTGAGGGCATTGTACTTCTGTGATTGCTTCTAACATTTGAGGTCTATGACATTTGTTTTTATCAGATTGTGATTTCTCTCATCTAAACATTGTTTTTCCATCTTCCTTGTTTTACATTCTGTTTTTTGTCTTACTTGAAAGAATTGCAGACATTGAGAATCAATGGCTGCTCATGGACTTACTTGAAAGAATTGCAGACATTGAGAATCAATGGCTGCTCATGGATGATAGATTCCCGAGCAGTAAAGATTTTGTCGTGACTACCTATTATCCGTGTGTTTTGTTTCAAGTACCATTGCATCCATTTGGCAAACAGAATCTTGGTTTGATGAGGTGTTCTACTTTTCATTTATTCCCTATTCTTTTACCCATTTACATATAAACGTTTTATCTGGTATACAATTTGATTTCCTTCGATCAATAGGGTGTTTACTTGAATCCATGCCCAATGGTGTTTTTACGGATCTGCATTTAGCTTGTTTCTCTTATTCTTTCTCTTTCCATCAACATGATCCACCTTCTTTCAAAACCCAAAACACATCCTTAGTTATAAAATCATTGCAATAACTAAAGATGTGCTAGGCTTGACCCTATAGGAGTCTAGGAGCAACTTCTAGCACTAACATATTTTGGCGTCATTGTTGGGGATGACGAAACAAAGATACCTTCCCTAGGAGAATGACAATGATCAAATCCACTTCTTGATGGTGAACAGGAAGGGGGCAGATACATGTTGCAGATCTCTCACCATGGCGACTCCACTGTCTAAAGATTAAAAGGTGACTCTAATGAATCCAATCATGGAAGCCATTATGACTCAAAGGTTTGTTTTTTGTGATTTTTCAGATGTCATTGGTTTTCCAAACCCAATTCTTAGTAGAGTTGAATGGGAAGGTATCCTTCATACATTTAAAGGCGAAGATTGGGAGATTTTGGCTGAGCATCTTCTATATTTTCATGAGTTTATTCATGGACGTCAGATTGTGCATGAGGACGTCAAGATCAATATTTTTAGATACTTGTTGAAGGGAGAAGCCCTCGACTGGTGTAGATCGCTTCCATCTTCAAGTATTAACTCATTGGCAAGTTTTCATAATGATTTCAATATATTTTGTAAAGAATTTTTTTTTAGCTGAAAGTATTTTTGAAAACTGCTATGATATATTTGAGAAGCATATTCATCATAAAGAAAAAATTCTTCTGATGGTAAGGACGAAAATTATGTTGTTTAGGAAGATCATCAAGATTCAATTAATGATAGGAAAGATGATTGCATAGCTATAGATGCATTTGATCTTGTTCTTGATGCACCTGCAGTTTTTTATTTGAATGGAAAAGCTCATGTTTATGATGAGTATAAAGAACAAGTGTTTCTTCAACATATTGTTGTTGATGAACTTGTTAAACATAACAGAATAGTGGAAGGTTATCTATAGCTTGATATATTTATGGTGACAGAAGCTAATCAACATATTTATGAAAACATTATGCCCATTAGTCATGAACAGTCGGAACCAGATTATGGCAGCCATACATCAGAAGTTGAAGTAAACATTGAGCAACAAACAAAGGTAACCATGTTTAGTTATCAATCTACTTCTTTCTTCTATGATCTGATAGCTATTTATATGGATTCATGCTTATCAGAAGTTTTCATCCTTGCAAAGTTTCAAATCGAAGAAGATGGTGGTTGTAAGTATGTGTTACAAGTTAAAATGTTGTTACACAAGAAGATGGTGGTTGTAAGTATGTGTTACAAGTTAAAATGTTGTTACACACAATGAAGCTTTCTTTGATCTTATTCTGCATACAAGGAGTTTTTACAGTCAGTTGGATGTTATCATGGTTTCATTGGAAAAATGATTTCACTTGATCAAGTGACGGTATAATTGGTTAGAAGTAGGGCAGGAAATAATCTCTCTTCTTGAGAATTTGTTTTTACAGTTTGCATAGTGTAATCAGGATTGCAATAGAAAGTTTGGTTTCAGCATTTTTTTAGAGTTTGAATAAGTTGCAGAAGTTTGGGCTTGATTTGAAATGCTATTTACTGACTCCATAACCCAATGGACTAGGCACAACACATAACGATGTGAATGTTTGCAGAGACAAAAGTTTGCAGGTAGCATTGCATGGATGAACAGAGGAAAAGGCACAGTGGTCTACAAGCTCTTGATGCGTCACAGGGAGAGCATCATCCCCCAGAAGGAGCCAATGTTATTAGTATCTAGATACTAACATTTTCAATTTTCTCCTTGTTGCAGGAATGAGGTTATTCCTGTAGCACCGAGAAGTGTTGTTCCTTAGCACTGGTATTGCATATGCCAAAAATAGTGTTGAGCTTTTAACTTACCTCATTGGAGGAAGGTATAGGAAGGGTGGAAGTCCTTGTTCCATACACCTTTACAGTATTATAATTCTCGTAGCACCGAGAAGTGTTGTTCCTTAGCACTGGTATTGCATATGCCAGAAATAGTGTTGAGCTTTTAACTTACCTCATTGGAGGAAGGTATAGGAAGGGTGGAAGTCCTTGTTCCATACACCTTTACAGTATTATAATTCCTTGATTCCACTTCATCGAGATAAGTTGGTCTTTTAAAATGTGTTTAAAGTTGATATTAACTAAGGATCATTGCCTGTGGATTAAAAGGCAGTTTTCTGGAAAAATAAAATGGTATTATAATGCCAATTTTTGTTTATATGGTCAAGTTTTATGTTCTCGGTTTTATTTTACATTCTTAATGATTATTTTAGAAAATCATCATTGCCTGGGAGCCAATCTCCATCACCTTCCATCAAACACAACAAGGGTTAGCCACAAGTCAACACATAAGCCAAACAAGCCAAGCACTAAGACCTCACTCCACATGCCTCATTGAAATGCTTTGAGAACATCAATAGATATAAAGGATCATAGTCCTGAGATCCCAATGCATTGGGATTATGTTTTTGAGCTAATATAATAAACCACAGACAAGTGTATCATGTCGAGAATGTAGGTGGAAGAAAAGGTGTAGATGTCGATTTAGAGCATCTAGTTTCCTACAGAGTTTGCAGGTGTTTATGGAATCCATTTCCTTACAATTGTTGTCATCAGCAAGCTTCCTATTTGAATTCTCAACGCCAGGTGCAGGATGTTTGATTTCATGCAGAGATTTGAGCATTACTACTAGGAAATGTATACCATGAATCATCAATTCGATCTACAACTTCTTATTCATGATTTCTTTAATAGAAGACAAATCAAATCCCTCCAATTGTGGGATTTCAAGCCTTCAAAACCTTGGGCAGACATAGAATAATTCAGAGTGGCTGCAGTGTTCATTGATAGTGGGCGCTTTGCAGATTAAGAATGGGAGGTATTCTAGTCTTTGTTAAGAATCATTGGTAAATCCAAATCGAAATATAATGAACAAGATAACAATATTCATCACCTAGTGCCCGCGAGTACTCAGACAAGCGTTGATGGAAGCCCGAAGATGCCAAGCATCTGGTGCTCTCAAACCTGTGACCAAGTGTCAATGCTAAGCCTCCATTTGCAATTTCAGTTGGATATCTCAGTGCTATCTATGATGAATAAAAAAGGTTATGGAACAGTGTGTAACCAGATTAGATAATGCTATGTTCAATGTTATACTACACCAATTAGAAGAAGAGATGCCAACTAATCCCATATCAGATCCAATAAGTGATCTAAGTGTTCTTCCAATACCTGCTGGCAACTTGAGCTTTGGTGCTAGTGCACAGTTAAAAAATTCAGTTGGAAACTGGTCTAGATGGTTGACAGACCTGGTCAGTATTGATGCACAAGATTCTCATTGAGTAGGTGGTGACCCTCGGGAGGATAATAATGAGGATGTGGAAACAACATTTAGTTTCTTCCCTCTTGTCAATATAGCCAATGATTTATTGATGGTTCCTAATGATATCCTTATGGACAAGTCAATTAGAACAGAGTCATGGAAACATTGAATGCCGAGATACCCTTGGAGCAGTGTTTGCAGGATGAGGAAGATTCAACCTACAGTTCTCTATTGTATGCTCCTTCCATTCAGTACTCTCCAACTCCAACAACATCTGTTAGTGAGAAGATTGAATATATAAACAACCATATCCACCTTGGAAGAAGTGCATCAAATCTACAGAGGAAAGGGTGCACTAGTGATGATGAACTCAATGAACTAGAGGCCCCCCTCCTTTCTCTGTTAGATGAAACTATGCATGGAGTTGCACCCGAGAAAATCCAGTTGCACAGTAATGGTAAGTCTAGAGGGCATACAAAGCATGGAACTGGCAATGCAGGACTAAACAGTCGCTATCAACTACTTCGAGAGACATGGATTTCTAAGTGATTCCTAAGTGAACAGGAGCTTGTATTGTATTTTCTTGAAAAATAAGTCATAGATACAAGAGCCATAAGGTTGGCATTATAAGCGTTAAGGCTAGTGCATAATTTGAAGGAATGTTTGGTTGCAAATTCCTCTGATCTTGGATCAAAGGAACCAAAGAGGACCATGAAATGTATTCCAAGAGAATATCTGAGAGAGGAAAGTCAGTGAAGAAAGATATTATTGATTTATCTTATAAAGGACAGAGTATACCTGAAAGCCACTTTGAATGCATTTGTTTGAAGGACAAAGTATCAAGATTTATGGAGGAAATTCAACTTGTAGTTAGAAATAAATCTTCAATATCCTATTTTTAGTTGTCAAAGTTTTCTTTGCAGATTTTGAGGATTTCCTTCCAAAATTCATGGGCAATCAGAGTAAATAACTTGTAACTAAATACGAGTCAAATGTGATTTGGGGCAGGGCATTCCAAAGGATCTCATTAATACTTCCATATTAGAAGGGATTGGCAGACGATGTCCATCAAATCACACATTTGGATGATAGAGCAGTTCTTGATGGAAGCCAAAAAATATTTGTTCAAGATTTTTAGGCAGACAAGTAGCAGATGAATCCAAATCACAATTCCAAGGCATTCGACTACAGTTGTCTCCGATTTATTGAAAGACCATAGATTATTTTTAGTTTATGGT
>CBVK0100502565.1:0-10546 GCA_900067695.1 Picea abies | reverse complement strand
GCTCTTCCGATCTCACTTTTGGCCCTTTTCTGGGGATATTTTTCATTTAATTTTGCTCAAAATTTGGTGAGAAAGTGTTGGATTTGTATATTTTCATGGCTAAGTTTGTATAATATGATATCCCTGAGGTTTTTCAACACATTGAATCCATTTATGCATTCAAAAATGCAATTTAGACAATAGAAAATTATGATTTCGTCCAAATTTATGTCATCGGAGTCCAACAAAAAGGGCCAAAACGTAGAACATTTAGAAAACACCCTTTATGTTAGAGTGATAGAGGGGATTCCATGATTCTATTGGGTCCTTCATGCAATATGTAGAGGTTAAATTTGAAGCATAGAAGTGTATCTAGGGGCTAGAGAAAAATCTAGTCAACATGAGATCCATGGAGTAGGCTGTAAATATTATGGAGTTGAAAGGCCAAAAGTGTTACTCTAAAGAAACTATGGGATTGAATGAAACAAGTGAGAAGCCCAAAACCTTCAGTAGCATGAAGAGTTTATCCCCCCTCCCAATCACAGATTAAAACTAGTACGATCATAACCAAGCTTGAAAATTTTATTTTATTTCATCCGTATCTACAAACTCTACTCAATTACAAGCAAGTTTTATTGATGCATGGGGTTCCCAGTTGTGTCACACATTCATGGCTTCGGTTGGGATTTTACCAAACTACAGATTGTGAAATAACATTTTTTGCACCATTTCCAAGGAGGATTTTGAAATCTTTCTGATCCCATAACAACACTCGACAAGTCTATCCCAAAACCTTTACCCTTAGCTTTCCTAGCGACTCCATTTTAGGAAAGTTCCCATTTTTTTTTATGAGTGTTTCATAAATATTATCTAGCGACTCCATATGGTCTATACCCAAAGAAAAAAGTATCCAATTCCTCCACAACCCAAGAATCCATCCTTCCAAAAGACACTTCGGAAAGGAAGGTTTAAGCATTCTAAGGATTATCAAAGAAGACCTCCTCATAATTCTCTCATTGTCAAAACCTCATTTCAAGGTAACCTTCCCCTCATTTCAATGGCTCATCCTTGGTCTAGTGACCTTTACAAACCATTAAATATGTCCACCATCCTTGGGTATCCTAATACCATGCCCAAAGAGTTTCACAAATAGTTGCGCAAGTTCACCGAAAATAATGTTGTAACACTAGAAGATCATCTTTATGTTATTGATGTGGCCATGGAAAATGACGGTGTATAACATGAAGATATTGCAATGCATTTATTATCTACTTCTCTTGATGAAGACCCTAAATTTTTTCAAAGGCTTGCCCGAAAATCACTTGCAATCTTATGAGTCCTTCGCAAATTTTCTTAATAAGATATGGACAAAGAAGAAAGATAACAGAATGTTATTGATGCAATTTAACTAAATTAAGAAGAAAGAGAATGAAACAATGGAGGAGTTCCAAGATAGGTTTGATAATTTTCTCAACAAGATCCCAAAGTACTTGTGCCCACCTCTAGCAGCCATTCTCCTTCTTTATTTGAATTCTTTCGAAGGAAATTTTGGTTTTATCATGAAGGAAAATACCCTTGATAGTTTAACAAAGGCCAAAGAATATAGTGTGGAAACTGAGGAACATATTATTAGTTCCAAGATTGAGAATTTTCAATTCCATCGTGCTAGAGAGGAACCTAAGACAAAAACATCAACCAACAGTGTACAGGATCTAGTCACACTTTTGGCTCAAATTTTTTATCAAATGAATACCCAATTTGTCTAGAGCCAAAACCAAATCATGAAAAACTTGATGAATTTAGAAAGGAAACATTCTACTCAAAGGCCTCCATTCACCAGACAACAAAAAACAGGTTGGAAGCTGAAGCCACAGTAAGAAGCGAAGGCACCTAATACGTCGACTCCCATTGGGATGACCAAAATGGAAGGATCATCGTGGCATTCACTTCGTGAAGAACCATGTTGGGAGGTTGTGTCCAAGACAAAAGGAAGAAGATATAGATTGAATTTCATCGACACAATTGACACAGTTGAGTCTGTAGAATACATTGACATCACATAAGAACAACTTGAAGAAGTAAGAAATAGGGTAGCTATGCAAGCTAGGTTGGAAGTTCTAAACCAAATGGATGAGACTTCAAAGGAAAGGTTGAGGAGAACAAATTTTGGCATACTCCAGGAATAATAAAACACTTTTGGCACCTCTTCAAACACTAAAGATAATGGCTCCACCTCCTCCACCACTTGTTCGTGATTTACCTTTGCAACCCACACGTCCAACCATTTGAGAATTTTTAGCTCAGTATTGATGTGACCAACATGATGGGAAAGATGAAAGAGATGTGAAAGATTTCTTATGTAAGGAAATAAGTATTGAAAGATCTGAAGCTACATGATGATCTTGAAGATCCCCCAATAGTCTTAAACACCCTATCCCATGCGAATGGAGAAGATGAGAACCCTCCTTTATATCTTTCCCTAGGGATCAATGGTATTTACTTGAATAATTGTATGTTGGATTCTGGTAACTCGATAAATGTGATGCCATTGAAGGTTTTGAAGCAATTCAATTTGGAGGTTACTCAGCCTTACAAAAATATATGTGGCATTGATTCAAGGAGGGTGAAGGTGTGTGATCTTATAAAACACATAGAAGTATATTTGTCTGCCTTTCCAAACATTAATGCCAACATGGATGTAGCGATCATTGACATGTCTGGCGCTTTGGGCATGCTCTTGTTTAGGAAATGGGTTGGGACTCTTGGTGGTTTCTTAGAATGGACCTAACTCATGTGCATATCCCTATGGGATATGGGAAATTTGATATTCTATATAACCAATCGGTCGCAAAGGATCATGTAATTGATGCAAATAACCCCGAATATTCGAATGATTATGAATATGATGTGACAACCTAGGTCATGGATTATGACACTTCGGAGTTACCATTTGTTGGAGAAGATTGTATTGATATGCTATTTCCAAAGACAAATGAGTATAAGGAGAAAGTTTCTAAATACTATGGAAAGGACCCAAGATATATCAAGATACTCAAGAAGGATGAGTGCAAGAAGGATCAAGAACAAGAAAAAACTATCAAAAATATAGTCAAAGCAGATCCTCCCACACAACCTTACATGGAAGATGTGCCACATTTTTAATTTAGTGAAGGAAACCTTGCACTCATGTGGGATAAAAGGAAGGGAAAGTTAAAGTATGACAAGAAGAGTGAAATTATGTTGTTGGGCCCTTACATCGTCAAAAAGAAGTATGAAAAGGGTTCTTATTATTTATTTTCCATGGATGGAAGGAATATGTCATTACTAGTTAATGGGTCTATCCTCTAACCCTAGGTCAATGAGAGTTGACTTCTTCGGGCCTTCGGCCCCAAGTAAGTAGGTAGGTCATTTTGCTTTCTTTCATTTGCATTTGTGTGTTCATGGTAGATTAGATGCATTTGTTTAGATTTGCATACTCATGATTTATTTACATGTTTCTTTCTTGCATCCACACATAGTTGTTGTGACTCATTTTCTTCAATGATTACATGTTACTAGAAATTTTTGAAAAATTGCAAAATTTTCTTTTTACCTTATAGTTGTCAATTTTGGATTTTTGAAAATTTTCTTATAAGAATAAAGGGTGAGCAAGCCACCCCTCGATGCTTTAATATTTTTCTTGAGCATGTGTAGGCACATGTCTTACCAAGATATGCTAAGGTTCTCATGTACTCTACAACGAGCACACGTCCCCATGTAGGAGCCAGATGTTACCACTGCAGACTAGGGGTAACTAAGGAGATCGTGTCTCAAGGAATGCAAGTTGAAGACATGGAGTGTCAAGTGTTAGATGACCAACAAAATCCACACTGAGCAGGCATGTCCCCTCCTCTCCACTACACATCGCCAACAACATAGTAATGTCCACCACACTAGCTTGGCTCATAAAGGACAATAGGTCTTGCTTCATGAGGTAACATGTATGGTATCAAGGTAAGTGTCACTTTAATAATTGAATCATTTGAACATGTTTCAAAGGATCCTTTCTTGATTATGAAAACATTTTCTTGGAAATTATACCTTTTGTCTCATTTCACCTTGGTTGTTGACATGGTTTCCTAGTAAGTGGGTCACCCTAGAGGAAAGGGTTGCTACTGGGGGGTTTCCTTGAAGGGTCATCATACCATTCTCACACATACTTATTACTTTTCACACGTAATCCCATTCATTTCATCATATTTTGGGTTTTCTAGTTTCATTGACCCAAGAAGGACTTGTACCTCATTTCATGGGAAGAAGGGGCTAAAGGCCCAGAGGTGTCGTAGCTGGAAAAAGTTAAATGACAAAAAATATCCTTCTAGATGCTCACCCTAAGCTCATGAGAGCAATAAAATGTTTCTCCATAAAAAATGAAGGACTTGTAAAAAGAAAACACATAACTAATAAATGTCCCACTTGTTGAGGTAATGCATTTTGCGATGTCTCTTACTTTCCATTACATATGGAACTTTGTGTGTTTCTAACTCTAATTGGAATTGAGGTGCTTCTTACTTTCCATTGCACATAGTACTCAATGTTCATACCATAATAAATTAAAGGCAATAAATAGCTTAGAAAAATGTTGCATTGTGGACAAAGGGCAGCACACCCTCCACAAAGGAACCCATAAATGAGACAATATGAGCCCTTGATATGTCAAGAACCCCATGCCCAAAAGTCTTAATCCCATACATATCATCTTCATTACATGACTTAGAGAGGTTCTTCTTGGGAAAAATCCCTTTACTTGGGGATTGATCTACCCAGTAGGGTGCCATGACAACCCTCCATACTTAAATTTAGCAAGTTTTATAAGGTCTTTAAGCATTTGTTAAGTTTGAAAAGGGGGGATTTAATGCACATGTTTGGGTGGTTCTTTTATTAAATGTGTCTTACTTGGCATGATACATGTGACTTGTGGACCCTTGGAGGGCATAATTTTTTTCCTTTGTAGGACCTTTCCAGGTGAAATCTATCCATGAAGAAATTATGCCACTTTCACCTTCATTGGGGGTTAAAATCCCCTAAGATAGATGCCAAACCCACAAGCTGGGAAAAACACCCTGGAGATATTGTGCACATGGGATGATGAATGTTTCCTTTGGAGGGACTTATATTTCACTAGAGGATTACATGTGATTCCCTTGTACCTGAAATTTGGCCTTTGGAGGCCTAGTGAGTCACTTACTTGGCCCTAGACGCCATTTGAGGATAAGCTTTTGATGGGCTTCATGGTTCCATAGGTGGTGTGATGTGATTTGGAGGAAAGAAGATGGATGTCATGACACTCTAGCACATGAGAGATTGACACATGGCCTTGGGAGGCCCAACGAACTACATCTTGAGGCTCAACATCTCACTTTTTGGCCTAGAATCACCCTTCTAGGGCATGATGTCAACCCTTTAAGGAATTTATTTTATGTAATTTTTATATTTGCAAATTGTGAAGGAAAATAAAGGGGATCAACTCTCTTTTAATTTCTTGTTGACAAGTTTATGTGGAAAAATTGGTTTTAGTGACCTCATATAAATAGAGGATCACCTCATTTTCATTTTCATTACTCATCACTTGAGAATTACATAACTCTTGGACTGAAATTTTCTCCCTCCATGGCCAATTCGTTATCTCTTCTCTCTTATGGAAATTCATTTTTTTGTTTTCTATTGGTGGAATAAAGGCCAATGCTATCTCTTGGTAAGAATTTTATAAATACTTGCTTATAACACTCTCTAACAATGCTCTTCTGCTATGAAAGTCTTGGTTTCAACATTGGAATATTATCTACTCATTGCAAGCTTGCTTTATTTTCCAATAACATACACTTCATTTTGGTAGTTTGATTTGCAACTATTATAACTTCTTTACTATTGATATGTATTTCCTTATTGTTGCAATTTTGGGACATCAAGGTTTCTTACTGATCCCCCACTTAACTTGAGGCTTGTATCATAATATTTGGTCTTTTTTGGGTTTGTCTAACACTGTTTTGTAGGTACACAACCTTGGAAACCATTTAACAACTCAAAGGACTCTTTCCTCAAGCCTTAAGTCATCATTGACCTCAAACTATAGGGGTATTATCTCAGCTGCTTGCTTCTTCCCTTGCAATCCCCCTAGGGTCACCATGGAAGCCTCCTTTGTGTTAGACTTGTCCTTCATTAAAACAAAGGGGATGCCTATTGAGGTGACAGTGGTAGGTGTTCCCAGTTATGTCACACATTCATGGCTTGGGTTGGTATTTTCCCAAAATACATATGGTGTGATAAAATGTGCAACATCTTATCTCTACCCGACCTCTCCTTTTGATTAGTTTCTTTATAATTCCATGAGCTCATGTTGTTATCTGCAAAGATGGTCAAGATTCAAATTTGAATATGTTGTTTCTACAAGCTAACCATATTTTCCAAGAGATAAATTTGAGAGGTTCAACCAATCTGGAACTATTAGCATCTTCCCCTTCAAACTATGTAGATAATTCTTTCTCCATGAGATATACATTTTCGCTTAGTTTAGTGAAGGGTGGTAACCTATATGGAGTTCACTAGTGACTTAGTGCCATACTTGAATAACAACTAGGCACTCCAGAAATAGATGTTGAATATTTTCTTATATGTTTTTGCACAAGGGGTAGAAATAAGGCCCAATTATTCAACTTTTCTCAAGGTTGTCCATTAATACTAATTTATTATGTGCTAGTAAACATATAATATTTTGACCTTTGGCAGAAAATATCCTTGCAATATTTTTTGACAGATTTTGGATATTTGGGGAGGATCTTGTTGGTTAAGAAACTCTTAGTATCCTTTTTAGACTGAGAGTTCCTCTCCATTTTTCCCCTGAGACCCATTCATATCCATCCATGGTAGTTGAAGGGGTAGTTCCAAATGTCACTAAAGGGTCTCCATTGGTCTAATGAGTGTCAACAAGGGGCCCAATGTCTTCCAATGCCTCTATTTTCAATCTTTTGATTAATCCCATGTAGAGAGGTAATGAAGAGTTTTCATTCCTTGATTATCTAACCATGGTTACAGATAAGATAGCACTACTTATTGCAAAAGGGTAATTTTACACATGATGCCTTGATCCCAAATGCTATTGTTATTCCCATTTCTAGGATTCCATGATAAAAGTGTGTGAATAGGGAAGCTTTCATTTTTTTAGTTTCCAAATCAGAGAATCAAGATTTTATAGTAAAGGAATGTCACTACATTTCCTTAAGGCCCAATGATTCCTCTCTTCTCAAGGTTGTCCATTATGACTAATTTATTATGCACTAGTAAACATAGAATATTTTGACCTTGGTAGCAAATCTCCTTACAAGATTTTTTTGACAGATTTTGGATATTTGGGGAGGATCTTGTTGGTCAAGAAACTCTTAGTATCCTTTTTAGACTGAGTGTTCCTCTCCATTTTTCCCCTGAGACCCATTCATATTTGTTGGGTATGTGTTATATTCTTTGCATGTGTGTGTGTGGGTGCATCAGGTTCGACAACTGCGTCTGATGATCCCTCTAGTAGTGTACTATCTGTCGTGTGTGCCAAACGCTTTCCTAGGGGGGTCCCCAGGGGGGCAGGTATGCCCCCCCCCCANNNNCCCCCCCCCCTCGGTTATGCACAATGTTTGACACAGAGTGTTAGCCCAGGGCAGCGCCCCAAAATTTCTTTTGGGCGTGTTTTGCTATTTTTAGTGGATTTTTCTATTTTTAGTGGTTTACTAAATTAATCCCGGATTAAGGAATTAGGGTTTTGGTATCTACATAATACCTAAAAACATTGTATGTGAATGGTGAAATTTGATAATGAATATAAGAAAGGTTTTCCCGGTTGAGGGTTTCTGGTATAAAATCTCTATGTACTTTGTGTATGAGCCATTGATTAAATTTTGTTTTGCTTAAGAATCTATATGCATTGATTTACTTCACAGGTTTAAAACTTACATGTGGTATCAGAGCTTGTTTTTGGCTTCAGAGGGACACCTTTTTTGTTGAGGGTTTGGCTCAGTCTTGATAGATCAATATTATCTTAGGTCTGTGATAAACCTAGGTTTAGTGGGAGATTTTGCAGTTGTGATTTGAATGCAGAAAGAAGAATGGCAAGCTCTTCTAGAATCGAGATAGAGAAGTTCAATGGTAAAAACTTTGAGCTATGGAAGCTGAAGATGGAGGACCTTCTTGTAGACAAAGAAAAATGGATCGATGTGGATCCTGGTACACAACCTACTAGTACACCGTCTACTAGCACACATGCTACTGGTACACAACCTACCAGTATACAAACTACCAGTACACCACCTACTGGTATGTCGAAGGAATATTGGGAGAAGTTGGACAAAAGAGAAAGGAGTATTATTCGACTCTGCCTGGCAGATGCAGTGTTGTTGAATGTCTCAGCAGAGTCTACAACCAAGGAACTATGGGATAAGTTGGGGAATTTGTATCAATCAAAGTCCCTGGTAAACAAGTTGTTTCTTCGAAAGAAGTTGTGTCATCTTAGAATGGAAGATGGAGATTCTATGACAGAACATCTAAATGCCTTTAATACTCTAGTAAGTCAACTTGTCTCTGTTAATATTATGATTGTAGAAGAAGATAAGTGTATTACTTTGTTATGTTCTTTGCCAAAATCTTGGGATAATCTGGTTGTAGCAATTGGCAGTACCATTCAATCTACATTGAAGTAAGAGGATGTAGTTTCATCCTTGTTATCTGAAGAGATGAGGTGGAAAAGCATGGATGGTCATAACACAGATGCTTTATTTGAAAGAGGTTGTACCCAAGACATGAATCCTAGTAAGCCTTCAGGGGGGAGATCTAAATCTACAGGTAGATCTAAGTCTCCAGGAAAATCTTTGAGGAAATGCTGGAAGTGTGGTAAAACAAGGCATTATAAGAAAGATTTCAAGTCTAAGAAGGTTGAAAAACCAAAGGGATTTGATAGTACCTCTTCAACAGAGGTGAAAATCTCCACTGAAGAAGGAGGTTATGTTTACCTAGCATCTACAAGTAAACATGCAGACCGTGATGTATGGTTGGTCGAATTAGGTGCATCATACCATATGACTCCTCATAGGGAGTGGTTCTCTGAATATGAAAAATATGATGGTGGTTGTTATCACTGAAATTTCGTCTGCACATGGCGACAAGAACTCCACATAATCAAAACAACAATGAAGTCATTCATGGCACTGAATTAAGTTCACAACATTCCAGAAGGGTCAAAAACTATACAAAGTAACCAAAAATTGAAGGGCGCTTTACAGCAGCTTGATGCGCGCGCATATGCACAGGACAAAAACATGTTACTAGCGCATGTGCGCCCGACGCGCGCCTGTCAACACAAAAACCCGCGCATCTGCTAATACGGCGCATTAATTGCATAAGTCGGCCTCCCGACCGCCTATGGACCGGCCCCCAAGATGATTTGACTCTCGAATCAGGGTCGGCTCTGTAAATTCGGCTAATTAATGACCTAAGTGAACCCTAAACAGGTCCGTGTTCACACCGGAAGTTGGTTACGTGACCGTCTGGAAAAATGCTATAAATATCCGTGAAGACTCATTGTTTTAGCAGGGAATTCGAAGCATTGTTACGCTGTCCAGATGATTCAGAGCTCAGTCTTTGACAAACAATTCATCAGTAGTGTAACTCAGAGTTCTTTCATCACTCAGTTCAGTTCTGTTCATTTTGTAAGGAAAGCATTGTGTTGAGGGCCCCAAAGAGCCTTCCGCTGGAGGGAGAAGAAACCCCTGGTCCCTCTCTTCTGCGTGTGCTCTGGTTTCAATAAAGCACCTACCTGAAACCATTGATGACACCTTTGTCTGATGTTTGATGTTTTTTTTTGTTTATTTTTGTAATGTTATTTGATTTCAGTTCGTAGTTAGATTATAGTTTGTTTCTGTTTCTGTTAACCCTTTTGCTCCACAACATCCTGTTCTGCCCTGCCAAGCCCAACAAGGCATGCTAACGCTCCCATTTTTTCTCACCTGGCGACGATTCAAACGCGAACAGACTGGCGACTCCGCTGGGGATTTTTGGTAACAAATTCTCCCTCAATTGGGTTTAATTCGCTTTCCTTTTGTTGTTTTTAACTTGCAGGGACTCAAACCGTCTTTCGTCGACCTGTTAACCGGTCGATTCAAAGCAGAATCGAGAGAATCAGTGTTTTTTCTCAAGCGCACGGGTATTCCACCCCACAGGCGCGCGCATGCGTTGGAACTGTCTTTTCTTTCCCGCGCGCACGCGCCTCTGTTTACAGTGACAGCCGCGCATTGGAACCAAATTTTTCATTGTAAGGTTTTGGATGTGGGGAAAGTCATTTTCCTTCTCAAAAATGATGTCATGCATGCTCTGAATACTGCACCACTTAGACCCCTCAACTTATAAAGGGGATAGTCAAACAAACATAGGCACTTAGGTGGATAAAAATCATTTTTCCCTTATTTGCTTTTTCGCCATGTGGATGGCTTGCTTTGATTTATAATTTAAGTGGAACATCAAATCACATCTAAACTCACATTCGGGACTAGAA
>CBVK0100502563.1:0-10547 GCA_900067695.1 Picea abies | reverse complement strand
CATTTATGTATTAATTTTTCCAATCTTTAAAGTCTATTATCCAAAAAAATTCTTCCAGGACTACAGAATAGTCAAATGATTCCAAAAAATTAATAGAACGGAATATATGCATTTTGGCTTTAGCCTTTTGTTTATAATGTTGTTATTTATTTATTTTTAATCTTGTTACATGCGCAGATCTAATATCTTTAGATTAAATGATCTGTGATGTGTAGGAGGTTTATATTATAAATACCATCTATCATTTGCTTCAATCAAAATATAAATAATGTGATTATATCTTCGATTTAAATAATGAGATTTATCTTTGAATTTTAAATTGAATGATAAAATGCATAGATTGCTTCCAGATTTATCTTGTTGTAATCATGTATAATTATGAGATCACAGGTTTATGTTTNNTTTCCTTTTCTGTCATTAAAACCTAAGCTGCCAATACATGTTCTGAATTTATTTAGAACAGTAATAAGGTTCATTGCATATTTCTCTCTTGGACATGGCAGTTGGAAGTTCACCACTCATGCAAATGCTTCGATACACCTCACTAATTCATTGACATGATAGCTTCTTTGTATTTTTCTGTCATTTGCATATCATTGAAACTACAATGTATGGTTCAGATTTGACTATCCACATGTTCATGTTTCATTAACTTTTTTTTATAAGATTCTTTAAATTTATAAAAGAAAAACAATAAATATTTTTATGTGCTATCTTTATCTGCTTCCTAGAAGTAATCATTTTTCCATTGATTTTCATAAGTTTCGATTAAAACTTGCAGCTTGTAAATCATGTAAATAAATGAGACTTATATATATTCTGCTTAAATATAACTACTACAGTTACATTAGAGAATATGTACATATATATAGTGTGTTTAGTAATTAGTTAGTTATTTCTCTCTTTTATTCGTTTCTTTTAGGATTCTTAGATTGTCTAACAGAGCCATTAAACCCGTTAGAATGAGTTACACAAAACGGCTTGGGTTATTTAGACAACCCCGGACTGGACTCGCTCTTCGAGTTGACGGACGGTCAATTTTTCTTGTCAACATAGGGATATCGAGGTCTTCTTCATTTCTTCCAGTAGATGGTTGTCCCTCTATTTCTTCCAAGTGCTCTAGTTGTACAAGAGGGTGTCCTATTTCAAAAATAAATTCCTCCAGTGTTGTGTCGTCTTGAAAAGACATTTCAATGTCAGGAAAGTCTTTAGTTGGTTTTGAAGAGGAGGTTGGTTCTGGTTCTTTTTCTAGATTATGTTCATCTCTATCAATTAAGGTTCCTAAATTCCCCAAAACCTAAGCTATTTCTATCTCATAGCTCTTCAAAAAGTCTCTTGTCAGGTGCTCTGCTACAGGTTGGGTGTCTCTTTGATTATCCTTTTATGCTGTCTTCTCTGCTTGCTCAATTGCTTGAACATTTTTCTGTAAAGTATGTTCTATGAAATTTTGAATTTCTTCAGGGTGCTTTGTTGCATCTTGAACTGCTTTAGTTGTTTCCTCGATTTGTTTGCTTCTCTTCCTTGTCCTAGAGGGGGATCTAAGTGCAACCATTGTTCTCTTCTTTATTTTTGTTAATGCTTGAGTTTGTGAGGTCTGGGCCTCAGTGATTTTAGCAGGTTTTTCTTCAACTTCAATCTGAGGTGGTGGAATTTCTCTTTGGGTGGTGGTCACCTGCTCAAGTTGTGGAGGTCTATTGGCCTCAATGATTTGATCAGGTTCTGCTTCAAATTCAATCTGAGGTGGTGAAATTTCTCTTTGGGTGGTGGTCGCCTGCTCCAATTGTGGAGGTCTATTGGCCTCAATCGAATTCTCCCAAGTCAATTAAGTTTGACTCAATGCTTTATCCACTATTAGTTTTACTAATCTGTGGTGGCTAATGACAGTAACAGGATCCTTATACTTTTGTGTTCTTAAAGCAACTTCATGTAATATGGTATGCAGGAATAAAGGTAAATTAAGTACTAACCATTGCTTCAAGGATGCCAGCAATTTGAGATGTCGAGGTCAAATTACATTGTATCATCCATCGCAGGTGATATATCGCTGGACTATCCCTGCCAATTCCTTCCATAGTTCACTAAGGGTACTGGGATTAAGTCCCTTTCCTTTTTTATCCAATTCTTCTCCCAGTTCTTTGAAAGATTCCACGGCTTCCCTCAGCTTTGTGTATTTCCCTGTCCATTGAATGCCTGTGTTAGGGAGGCCTGTGACTTCTGCTATGATTTACGGGGTAACTAAGATTTGTATGCCTTGGACCATAGAGATTTATCCTTGTAGGTTTTGAAAGAATTCGAGCGTGACGTTTGTATCATAACCTTGCAAGCGGCTGAACTACTCGGTCCACCCTAGGCGATGTAGGATTTCTCTTGCCTGTTCTGTAATCTGGAGTAATGTCATCTCTCTGCGCACCCTTTTGCCACCCATATTTCTGTGAGAAAGAAAGAACAACTATCGTTCATGTTTACAAATTCGGTTAGACCAACTTTCGAGAAGCAGATGCCAGAAATGGAAAATATCAGTAAGAATGAATGTATAAAGACATGGGTTTTGTATTTATTACAATCATTACAGCTAGTCAAAAAGTGTGCCGAGCATCCCCCTCATTAATGTAGAGGTCATCCTCGACCGTCAGTGTAGGCAGAAGCAATGAGTGTAGTTATTTCAAGTGAGAGGTAATGATTGCGTTGTTGTCGCCAGTAGGGGCTAACCATATATAATTTTCAAAAAGACACATGCCACCAAAAATCATTTAAACAATAGTCATTTGATGTGTGGAATTTGTAAAGTTATTACATCTATGTGCAAAAAAATGATTTATGGATAAAATCAATCAAAAATAAATTAAATCTGTTCATTTTTTTTTAAATAGTCCACATAACATAATATTGTTACTTTTCCGAGTGATTGAGTATAATTGATATGATAGCCTCATTATTTGAGTAAGGAAGATCTAGAGACACGTAGAAGCTTGGTATTTTGGGATAATCTTCCATACCACAGGCAGAGCCGCTGCTGCGCACAGGTGTCCATAGCCTTGGCAGGGTTGCCTTTTAACTCTTAGATGAGCCTTTATCCTTAATACACATGCGAATCATCTTTTTCCAAAAATACCATTATCCCGGTTTGGTAGCCAGTTGATAATAATGCCACTCACTAGATTGTAACTTAAGTGAACAAGCCAGCTCGTGATGAGACCTCTTGTCCTTTGACAAAAAAAAATGGCAAAGTCCATTACCCTGGTGTGGTAGCCATAGTGGGAATGTCACTTGTGTTAGTATCCTATGATTGTGGTAGGTTGGCTCGTGATGAGACCCCTCGTTCTTTATGAAAAAGGTTTTTTTGTGTATCTTTATTTGTTTGTATCTTTTCTTAATAAATATTTGAATTGTCTTTTCCCAAAAAGACCATTATCCTGGTTTGGTGGCCAAATGATGATAATGCCACTCAATAGATTATAACTTAAGTGAATAAGTTAGCTCATAATGATACCTCTTGTCTTTTGACAAAAGAAAATGTCAAAGGCCATTGCCCTGGTGTGGTAGCCATAATGGGAATGTCACTTAGGTTAGTATCCTATGATCATGGTAGGTTGGCTCATGATAAGACCCCCATTCTTTATGGGAAAATTTTATTATGTGTGTGTGTGTGTGTGTGTGTGTGTGTGTGTGTGTGTGTATTTTTTTATTTTTTTTTTAAGAGAGGCTCATCTACTCCTTAAGAGTAAGGGATGGTACAAGGAAGTGTAAAGATGCCAAGTAAAAGTGTGTTGAAGACCCCTTACAATATAGAGTCAGAATATCATTCAAGTATATTTGTATATATAAGGGAAAGAAACAACTTATAGTGGTGATTGATTATGAACAAGGTTTAAGATATTTCGGAGAGATTATTCCACAAAAAAAAAATTGATAAGGTGTGTGGGACCATCCACAAAATAATGACAGATCGTTGTAATGACGATTAGAGACAGTGCTGGTGAAAATTATTTGATGAAAGCCACACTTATGGAGGAATTGCTAGTGTTTGAATGGTAAACAAGGGAACGACAATCGCGCGAAAAGGAACAACGGTTGTTCTTGTTCAAAAGGAACAATAGGTGCGTGAAAAGGGAACAACAGTTCTTCTGTTCAAAAAGGAACAGCAGGCACGCGAGAAAGGGAACAGCATTTGTTATGTTTCAAAAAGGAACAATAGGCGTGCGAGAATGAACAACAGTTGCATGAAAAGGAACAATAGTTGTTCTGTTCAAAAAGGAAACAACAGGCGCGCGAGAAAGGGAACAAAAGTTGTTCTGTTTCAAAAAGGAAACAACAAGCGCGCAAGAAAGGGAACAACATTTGTTCCATTCAAAAAGGAACAATAGGTGTGCGAGAAGGAACAATAGTTTCATGAACATGTAAAAGACAGATTCTGTATGATAAAACAAAACGGGAGTATGGAACAGAAGAAGGTGCTAATTGTAATTATTTGTCCTGATTCTTGTTTCCTAGGTGACTTTTTATAAAACAAAAAAACTAACCACTCAGTTGGAAAACTATATACAGTATGTACAATATAAAAAGAATACATCATTTATGGAGTTGGGGTGGCTGGGTTACCTTCCCATCCAGCCAAAATCTGGACCGTAGGGTCTTTACTTACTTCTTGATAGAAAGAATTTTTTGAAGGCGGCTGGTGGTAAAGTCGCAGCTAGTGTCCATTGACTAGAAAAGGTGATCTAGACCCATCGATGGTGCTCATATTAACTGTGCCATTATCATGGACTTCATTAATTTCATATGGCCCTAGCTATCGTGTCTATAATTTCCCAGGAAAGTCCCGAAATCTGGAATCATAGAGAAGTGCCCAATCGCCTTTCTTGAATGATTTCTTCTTGATATTCTTTTCGTGCCAGGTTGCTCTCTGTCGCTAGATAACAGTTGTGCACTCCACAACAGACAAGTGTGCTTCATCCAATTGATTGAGTTGTTGAAGGCATCGTTTATGTGCTTCTGTAAGATTTAGTCCAATTTCCTGGGCCATTCTTAGGGTCTTGATATCAAATTCTATTGGGAAGATGGGTTCTTTACCATAGAAGAGATGGTAAGGAGAGTAGCCAGTGGTGTTATGCTAGGTTGTACGATAATCCCATAAGGCATTTGGGAGCTCAGTAGCCCAATTTTGTCGGTTTGTTGAGACAGTCTTTGTCAGAATTGCCTCTAGGACCTTATTGGTGCTTTCTACTTGCCTGTTTGCTTGTGGGTGGTATGGAGAGGTAAATTTGTGCTTGATGTGATATTTTTCCAAGGTGGAAATGATTCTATGGCCTATAAATTGTGACCCTCCATCAGTAATTATTTCTCTGGGTAGTTCATACCGTACAAACAATTTGAAAAGGAATTTGATGACTACTTCTTCTGTTGCATTTGGTAAAGCTTCCGCCTCTACCCATTTGGTCATGTAGTCTGTTGCAATGAGAATATAGTATTTTTTATTTGAATTTGGATTAAAGGGCCTGATGAATTCCATCACCCATATTTCAAATGGTTCTATGACTAGTTGTGTTTTCAAGGGAATTTCATCAGCCTAACTTGGTTTCCCCATCCTCTAACAGTTGTTGCATGTCTGGACATATTTCTTAGCATCTTTGAATATTGAGGGCCAATAATAACCAATCTGTAAGATTTTTTGTCCAATCCTGTGGTCTGCCAAAAACCCCCCACAGGGATCGTCATGTCCTACTTTCAGTATGTCATAGATTTCATCCTCTCGTACATATCGCCAGATCTGGAGATCATCTCCTGTGTGGAAAATATATCCACTGATCCAAGTGAATCGTGCACTATGTTGGATGATCAATCATCTTTCCTTTGATGATAAATTTGTCGGTAATCTTCCCGCTACTATATAGTTTGCTACATCAGCGTACCAAGGTGGTTTTGTGTCAACAGCAAACAGATGCTCATCTGGGAATTGATCCTCAATTGTTAATGAGTCGTCTATTTTTGGGAATCAGGACAGGAAGTCTACGACAATATTTTCTCTCCCAAGTCAATATTTGATGGTGATATCAAATTCCTGCAATAATAACAACCATCAAGTGACTCGTCCATTAGTAATTGGTTTATTAGCTAGATGTCTAATGGCAGAATGATCAGTATACAGGATAACTGGATAGCCTGTTATATAATGACGAAATTTATTAATGGCATGTATAACAGCTAAGAACTCTTTCTCTGTTACTGTATAACTAAGTTCGGCTCAAGTTAGATTCTTGCTAATGAAATAAATGGCGTAGGGTTTCTTTTCTTCTTTATGTCCCAAAACAATGCCTATGGAAATGTATGAGGCGTCGGTGGAAATTTGAAATGGTATTTTCCAATTAGGTCCCCTCAACACTGGCACTATTGAGATCGGTTTCTTGAGTCCTGCAAAATCCATATCGCATTTGTCATACCATTGAAATTATACATTACCTATCAAAGCATGTAAAGGCGCAGCGGTTTTTGAAAAATTTGGCATAAATCTGTGATAGTATCTTGAAGCACCAAGGAAACTACGTACCTCAGTTTGTGTTTGTGGAGTAGGTAGATTAAGAATTACCTCAATTTTTTCTTGGTCTAATCTAATTCCATCTGCAGAAATGTAATTCCCTAATACCACACCTTATGTCATCATCATGTGACATTTTTCGTGGCTTAAACATAAGCTAGTATCGATGCATCGTTACAATACCTTCTCCAGGTTATTCAAGGCTTGATCCAAGTCATCACCATACGGGGTGAAATCATCCATGTAGACTTCAATCCCTTCGCTAATCAAATCACTGAATATGCTCAAAATGTCCCTTTAAAATGTAGTTGGAGCATTACAAAGTCTGAAGGGAAATACTTTGTAGGTAAAGGTACCCCAAGGACATGTGAATGTCGTTTTATCCTGATCTTCTAGGGTAATCTGGATCTAATTGTAACTACTGAAACCATCTAGGAAAGAGAAGAATTTCTTCCCTGCCAAGGTATCCAGGACTTAATCAATGAAAGGTAATGGAAAATGATATTTTTGAGTATCTTTGTTTAGTTCCCTATAATCAACCCAGATTCACCACTTCCCATTTTTCTTTGGGACGATGACTAATGGGGAAACCCATTGACTATCTGAGATAGGGTATATAAAATATGCATCCAACAGCTTTTGTAGCTCTTTTTTAAAAATATCTTTGAGGTGGGGGTTCAGTCTTCTTTACGGTTGACGGATAGGTCGGACGTCTTTCTCAATATAAATGTGGTGTGTACAGAGTTGTGGATCAATACCTTTCATATCAGAGTACTCCCAGGAAAAGGCTTGTTGGTATTTAGAGAGAGTTTGGATTAGATTTTATTGTTGTTGCTCTTCTAGGTGGGCATTAATGTTCATAGACTTCCCTGGTATGATCTCAACAGATTTGTTGTTGTGAACATCGGTAGTCAAAATTTGTTGTTCCACTAAATCTTCCAGTGGGTCTCCCTGTGCTTCACAGTCTATAACAACTTGGAGCATCTGGCATGTTGGGTTACTTACAGTGGTTGGGTTGTTAATAAACCCATTGATTACATCATCCTCTAGCTGATTCTTTTGCTTGAGGGCTTATTCCATCGTTAGTGGGGCACGTAGATCCTTCTCAGGATATCGTGGTGGTGGCAATTATGGGTGTACAATCATTGGACTAGGTTTGACTGGAGGATATAATATGAGATTCCTTGTAACCCCTCCTCTAGAAATTGTCATTATACCTAATCGGCAGCCTATGTATGCATCAGCTGTCGCGAGCCATGGTCTACCCAATTTCAATGGATGCCCTTCAAGTCCACTTTTTGGGTTGATGATGAGAAAATCTGTGGGATATTCCCAAGAATCAACTGAAATGGCTATATCATGTAGTGTGCCGAGTGGTTTGACCACTGATCGATCGGCCAATTGCAACATAATCGGGGTTGGGTTGAAAGAGTGAAGACCCAGCGCATTGTAGGTTTCCATAGTTAGAATATTGATGGTCATCCCCAAATCAACTAGGGTATTTGGAAAGGAACAACCCTGAATCTGAATTGTTACTAAGGGGTTCCCTGGATCTGCATATTTAACTGGTGTTTCTCTATGCAAAATTAGATCAAATAAGGCTCCCACTACATGAATTGTTGATGAGGAATTTTTTATTTTTCTGACAGGCTTCCTCCCACATAGCTCCTTGATTGTCTTTGCGTAGATCGGTATGTCTTACAGGGCTTGCAGGAATGGAATTTTGATGTATAAATTCTTGAGTTCCCCTACAATGTCGAAGTTAGGATATACAGTGGGTTTCACTATCATCAATCTTTCAAGGAATGGAAGGGAGGGAGTTGCATCCTTATTAGAGCCTTGTGATTCGACTGTGTCCCTCCCTTTCCTGATTTCTTCTGTTATTACCATAGTCGAGGGTGTTATTGTTGGTTTTTTTTCATTCCCCTATTCTTGGGGAACGTCATTTTGTTCGGGATAGATGATGCACCCAAATATTAACCAAAGTTCATTGCACCTACTGAATTGATTTCCCCTTCTCCACTTTCCATAATCTGGATGAGCTGGGCTGGTCTGTTATTGGGATTTGGGTGGGGTTGGGCAGGTAATTGAGGGCACAATTGTGATTGGGGCAATGGGAGTGGAGTTTGTAATGGAGGTTGGGTTTGAGAGGTCATCCCTATAGGTTGGTTATTCATCCTTATGGGGTGATACCAGTTTTGGTTCCAATTTGGGTTTTGGACAGTCGAGTTAGGCCATTGTGGAGGGTAGGTATTATTTAAATTTTTCTAGGATGAGGTGGGGTATTTTGAATTTGGCCAATTGGAACTTGTAGTTGGTTGATTTTGCCAGTTGGGGTTTGTGGCAGACTGGTTTGGCCAAGTAGGAATTGTAGGTGGGTACTACCGGGGCTGTCAGTTTTGATAAGTAAATGGCTGACCCTATCATTTGTTGCCAAAATTCTTCTATTGATTATACTGTCCAGGATTCTGTTGTTGATTGTACTGCCCAGGAAAGAAAGAGGAAGGGTCCTGAAATGTATTTTGAGGTCAAGACTGCCACTGATGGCACTAAGCCATCAGATATAATGGTTTGGTTTCCTCTTCTACTTCTTTGAATATAACTTTCAATCCAGGGAGTGATGGGCATTCCTCTGTGTTGTGATCCTTAGCACAAATAGTGCCAACCCAAACTATATCCAAGGAGCATTCTCTTGGACCATGTTTCTTTCTGCACCTATGGAAAAATATAGCCAAGGTCTTCTCTGCCTCTACCTTTTTTTGTTTGACCTGTAATACATCCAATTGTGTAGTCAGAGTGCTCAAAATATTTGTTTTAAATTTTTCTAGGAGATTACCGACTTCAGCTCACGTAACACCCCCACTGGAGATATTGTTGTTTCTTGTGAGGGACGCCTCCATTCCTGACCTGGTTCATGTACTTCCTCGTGAGCACTTGATACACAATAGAACAATATCTTCATAATTTTCCTGATAAATGTCACCTTTCCCCATTAAATTCAATGTTTCTACCCATTCATCTCTCATACCTTTGATCAGAGTTGCTTTGAGTAATTCACCTGGTAATGTACCATAGGGTGATCTTTGCAAATTATACTGAAATCTTCCGACATATTCTTCTAATGATTCATTTTCTTTCAAAGTCATTTGAAAGATTTCATCTTTTAGGTCTTTGGTTCTGCAATAATCCTAATATTTTAACAAGAAGGTTTGTTTCATCTAGTCCCATGAATTGATGGTTCCACCTCCCAATCCCATGAACCAGCATAGGGCTTCTCCCTTCAAGGTAGAGGGGAATCGTTTTAATTTTTGGGGTTCGGAGGTGTAATCATACCCTCTACATAGGACAACAAATTCAAATAGGAATGCATTCGGGTCTTCTGAAATCATTCCATGGAAGGTTGGAAGGTTTTGTAAGGGGATTGCTTTCATGGGGGCATTGGCAATTGGATCAACTATTGGATACTCCAGCATGGAGGTCCAGGGTTGTTGTTGATTTTCTTATGCCATTTGATCGAAAATGTGCCAAAAAATTTTAGGAGGTTCTTGATCCAGGTATTCTATTTGAAATTGTTGATTATTTGGTCGTCCAAGGAATTTGAATGCACTCCCTTTATCTAGGATTTTGGATACACCTTCTTCTTTCGCAGGAGTCTCAGGATCAAGTGGTGGTGGTGGTGGGTATGCCTTGGCAACCCCGCTAGTTTCTCCTATTCCCTCCCCCAGATTATTAGAGCTTCCCTCTTCTAAGGGGTTGAGTGGTGGGAGATCTGTATTTTGAAAGCTCTGCTTGGTCCCTTCAGTTTTTCTATGAATCTCAGCGTGGGCCGTAGTTGGTGAAACTATTGCCTAAGGGATTTAGGTGGGTCCTTTCCTAGGTCCAACTGAAGCTTGATATTCACCCTTTTTGATGATTTCATCTATGAAAGTGCTTCTTCCAGGGATCACCGTGTTGGATTACTGAGAGGGGGGGTGAATCAGTAATAGAGCAATTTAACCATATAATCCAAGTGTTA
>CBVK0100502562.1:0-10547 GCA_900067695.1 Picea abies | reverse complement strand
AGATCGGTCTCGGCATTCCTGCTGAACCGCTCTTCCGATCTCACTCTTGATGACAAAAACTCTAGCTATGTTAGGTTCCTGATACATCGTACACACAGGAATAAAATGATCACTCTTCGTCAAAGTGTCAACTACTACAAAAATCGAGTTGTGTCTCCTTGCCGTCAGTAGAAATCCAACAATGAAATCCATCGAAACGACCTCCCATTTTGATTACTGAATCACGTGTGGTTGTAGTAATCTTGTCAGATTTCTATGTTTAGCCTTCACTTGCTGACATTCTATACATTGTCTGCCTTCATTCCTTTCCAGAAGAATAAGGGTTTAAGGTATGTTCTCATCTTTGTGACTCTTGGATGAGCCATGTACATTGCTCTATGAGCCTCGTTTAGGATCAAACTCCTCAACTCATCGTTGGGTGGTATGTAAATCTGATTATTAAATCTCAATAATCCATCGTTGTCCATAGAAAACCCCTCAAATTTTGGCACCATCATTGTGTTTTATCCGATAAAATCCTGGACCTCTTTGTACCAGTCATCGTCGCACTATAAATTTAGAATATTTTTATGTAGATTCTTCTGAAGAGGCATCACCAAAAATATGTGTGGTCTCTGACTCAATGCATCAACCACTTTGTTCATTGTTCCTTTTATGTAGGTAATCTCAAAATCATACTCGCTAAGAAATTATGACCAACGCCTTTGTCACACGTTCAATTCTCTTTGCATAAAGATGTGTTGTAAACCACATTGCTCTGTTCTTAGTTCAAATTTTCATCCAATAAGGTAGTGTCTCCTTACTCTCAAGGAATACACAATGGCTAACAACTCCAAATCATGCCTCACATAGTTCTCCTCATGCCTTCTTAACTTTCTCGAGATGTAAGAGATCACTCGACCGTATTGCATCAAGACTCTGCATAATCCTTCCTTGGATGCATCAATGCATACCAAGAAGTCCCCTTCCATGTCAGGGACCTTTAGTATCGACGTTGTTTTCAACAACTCCTTGAGCCTCTGAAATGCTTCCGCACATTTCTCGGTCCAAACAAACTTCTTGTTATTCTTCTGGAATTCCGTAATTGGATTTTCTATCTTCGAAAAAACCTTGATGAACCATTGATATTATCCCGCTAAACCCATGAAGCTTCACACTTCTAGGACATTCATCGGGGCAGGAAATTCCATAATATCTTCTACCTTCATTGGATCCACAACGATACCTTCTCTGGATCCACATCGATACCTTCGTCGAAGATGACATGCCCTAAATAATAAATCTTTGATTGATAAAATGAGCACTTTGACAATTTCCCAAACAGTTTGTTATCTCGTAGACACTATAGTACCAAGTGCAAGTGTTCTTCATTCTCCTCCATCATCTGAGAATATATCAAAATATCGTCAATGAATACTTGGACGAACTTGTCCAAGTATTCATGGAACACCCTATTCATCAAACTCATAAATACCCCTGGGGAGTTTTTCAGTAGAAACGGTAAAACAATAAACTCATAATGTCCAAACCTTGTCTTAAAGGTAGTCTTAGGGATGTCTTCCTCCTTGATCCATAACTGGTGATACCCTGATCTCAAGTTGATATTTGAAAACACTATCGCGACCTTCATCTAATCAAACATATTGTCAATCCTTGGCAACAGATACTAATTCTTGATCGTTTCTGGGTTCAATTGACGGTAGTCAATGCAGAGTCTCCACGACCCATCCTTCTTTTGTATGAAAATAGCAGGTGCACCCCATGGTGACACACTTGGACATATAAGTCCTAGGTCCATAAAATCCTTCAGTTTCATTTTCATCTTCTGTAACTTTGGGGTCAACATTCGATAAGGAGTTCTTGCTATCAGTTCGGTTCCCTATTTTAGGTCGATGTTAAATTCCAATTCCCTCTCCAGCGAAAACCTTGGCAACTCCTCTAGGAAGACGTACGCAAAATCTCGCACTACCGAAAGGTTTTCTAGGCCTTCCACCATGCCCTTTTTGTTTAATGCAAGGATCACATATAGCTTGCATCCCTTGTGCATACTCTTCCATAACTGTAGGGAAGAGATGAACCTTAGGGAGACTCCCCGGTTCCTACCTACAATCACACATCTCTGTCCCTCATCATTGACCAAGCTCAACTATTTCATCATACAGTTGAGTATTGCCTCATGCGCTTCCAACCAGTCCATACCGATCATGATGTCATAAGACCCTAAGATCGTGACGTACAGTTTGTCTCTAGTGACAAAGTCTCCCAGGTTAAGGCTACAACCCATAACCTTCCCTCCAACCTTCTGTTTGGCTCCCGAAGCCATTTCTACAAAGATAAACACGTCCTATTTGACTTCCTTTACCTTAATTCTTTTTAGCACTACACCCGAAATAAAACTATCTGTAGCATCTAGATCTATCAAAATAACAAGGGTATGTTCAGAAATGGTACCAGATGTCTTGAGCAAAGTAGATTGGTTCTATTCCTGGCGTTTATTCACCACTGCATGAATCTGATGGGCCTTGCCCAAATATCCCACGATAGTGTGTCTTCCTAATCCAGATGCTCTAGTTATCTCAACTAGTAAGTCACGCTGGTAATGTGGCTCTCCACATGTACAACACCCGGTCTTCGGTCCAGTACTCCTAGTACCTTAAGTAGAAGTTTATGGCCCACCGGCCTGAAACCCTGGTCTTTTTGACTGAACATGACTAAACTACTATTTTTTCGGTCGACCTTGTTGCTAGTGCTGTGGTCCTCTATAGGAAGTCCATTGTTGAGGTGTTGGTCGCCAAGGTGTAGCGAAGGTGGATCCCCTCAGAGTGCCTTGATACCCTGGTGCATGCTTAACTGGTGTCTGATGTTGTGGCACACTTGATGTTTTTAGTCCTATTGGTCTTGCCAGAGTCCTGCTCTAACCCCCGGTGACAAGCTCCTCCTCTGCTATGAGGGCCTTCTGGACAATATCATGTGAGGTTTGAGGCATAAGAATCATCACTTTTGCATGAATGTTGACATTAAGGCTAAACACGAACTTGTTGACCTTAAGTTTCTCGGTATTCAGGTGCAGAGCATATCGAAACAGCTCCATGAAACGGGCCTCATACTCGAACATTGTATGGCCGCCCTGTCACAAGGCGTTGAACTCATTGAGCTGATGCTCAATGAATTCCTTAGATAGATACCTCTCCCAGAACCATTCCTCGAACAGTTACCATGACGCATCTTCGACGACTATGTTCAATTGTGGTAGGAGCATCTTCCACCATAGAAGAGCACTCCCCTTCAGTTGAAATACCTCCATGCATACCTTCATGTTGGAGCTATAGTCACGAAGTGCAAATCACATCGTCATATTCTCCAACCATGCCTCGGTGGCTATGCCATCTGTGGCACCAAAGAATTCGTGAAACTTAACCTTCTCGAGTTTGTGGTGAATGCTACCAGTACCGGTCAGGGAGCATGGTGGACCTTCAGGAAGTGCTGACACTCTAGCTTCATCTCTATCCAAACAAATTATCACTGCCTCTGACATCCTTTGAAGGGACCTCATCAACCCAACCAGATAACCCACAACTATTTGTTCTTGCCCAAAAACCTATTCTTCTCCCTGGGGGTTAGACCCCCTATGCATGGAATATGGATGCTATTGGACGCGTCATGTCTCCTTCCCTAGCACCCTGTCGTATGCCTCCATGGAATCCTCTAACAATGATTACCTGCACAAATACAAATCAATTTAATTAGCGACATTTTATAATCAAGCATCTAATCAATAGAAGCTGTAGTGATCCCAAGTCGCGGCTTGAACCGACTCTAATACCATATNNAAAACATGCAATGCATGACAAGTACAATATATTTTTTTGAATGCAAGGAAATTAATGTCAATAATACAATCAAGCATTGCAACTTGACAACAAACAAAATGCACGCAATCACGCAACATAGAAACATAACGACCTAGTATACTAACACATCAGGCAGCTTAAGAAACCCATGAACATTCAATCAGAAAGGAATTAAAATGACTAAGCTAACTAAAAACATCAGATTCACCCAAACACATCCAGCATCAACGACACACGTAACTAGACCATTCATGGTGAGCGAGAAACAATCATATTAAAACGTTATAGAGAAACATACAAACCATCAATTCTAATAACGACCATCATCATCAGGAAACACATGACCCAAGGCCAGGTTATCATATGCACTTGTTTCTTAAGTGTGTCTTGATCCTGTCATAAGGAATCGTGCCACCACCTTGCAACAAGAACAATAATAACTAAGGAATAACTTAAAAAGTCACAAACACTTTAAATCAAGACATAAGAACAAAATGCCAGGAATCCCAAAAATGAACTGTCATACCTAAAATGAAATCTATAATGAGAGCACTCCCAACAATCAAGTTAGTGAGATGCAAGGTAACTACCTTCAATGCGGGATTAGATTTGTTCAACAATCTATAAGTATCACATCAACATTTTTCCAACACAAGACTATTCAACACAATGTATCCAACCTCAATCTAATATTAAAGGCATAAGCAACACTCCCTATAAACACCCATTTAATAGTACAAACGAAAAATCTTATAATTAAACAATTCATCATTAACATTAATAATTATTAGTAACATGTAACAAGGCTTCCCTTTAAACACAACCCTTTACACATCAAAAGGAAGGAACCATCTTATAATTAAATAAAATATTTATAAAAGCATCTTAAATGGAATATTCTAACTACCTCAAATAAGTTCAATGTGATTCTTAACTTACTACCTATCATAAACAAAATAACATCTAATAAGAAAACAATTGAGACTGTCATTCACTTATTCCTGAGTTAGTGTCTTGTCCTGAAAATACTTAAAGAACTATCAAGAAAACCATTCACTGCTTCCCTTCCACGTGTCATTTAATCTAAGCTCTATTCTGAAAACGTAAAAATGTTATTAAGTAAAGTAAAATGCATTAAATTGTTCTAAATAGAATACTAAAAGGCATACCACTTATCGTACAAGGTAAATTTTATTCTTCGAGAATTCTTGGTTCTGAACGAAAATGAAACTGCTAAAAATCAAATTAAATTCCATTGGCAACCCACACTTCCTTTAACACAATTTTTGTACTAAAATGGATTTTGACTATTATGAGAAAGAAAATAAAAATAAAATAAAAACCCCGCCACTTTCCATTCACATGATCCCTAGCTCGAGGCTCCATTCCAAAACAAATTAAAAGTGGGATAAGGCAATTAGTTGCATAATGCACACATTCATTGCCCAAGGTAGCTATTGCCTTTACGTTTTCTGTCAATTGTAATCACTGCCAACAAAATAGCTGCAAAGTTTATTCGCTCAAATACCAATGCTGCCATTAATTACATCACTACTACACACTCACGATCTACCATTAATTTTTACTTCCATACCTAAGGTAAATATAACCCTGCCTTAATTCTCTGGTTATTTATTTAATGCAAGGTTCTGAAACGAATCAACCACTAGAGACGATTTTACACACACGTCTATTCCACCAGTTCTCATAATTTTTTGTTGTTATTAAGACACGTAGCTACTATACAACTGCCATAATAATCACTAACATACTATCGCTACCAAGTGAAACACTTCCATAATCTTCTTCACCAAAAATCACAATTCACAATAAATTTACTACCAGAAATTGGTAGAATGTTGGGTGAATGTCCCAACACATTATAGGTGGGGAAAATTAGAGAGACAATGGCCCAATCACTGAGGCGAAAACAAGGGCATCAGGAAAAAGGGGGGCAGGGGTAAGTCCCCAAATTAAAACACCATTCCCAAGAGAAAATTCTAGAAAAGAATAATGGACACATGGTCATTAAAAAGAAGTCCTCGTCCCCACTCCATATTCCAAAGATCAGGCAATGAAAGGTTAATATAGGTGGAAACGAGCAAGCGAGTACGGAAGAATATCTAGGAGGAAGGCGAATCTGTAAGAATGAATTGTGATACTTAAGAAAAGGGTTTTAAAAACAAAACAGTGGAAGATTGGGATCTTCTTCTCATTCCACGATTAAATCAATGCAAGCGCCCGACCCAGCATGATCCTCCGGGTTTCAACAGGGTCATGACAGGCCCAAAAGGCAAGGTTCCAAGGAGATTCCAAAAGATAAGCACTAGTCAACACAACGCGAGAACCAACTCAGTGCAAGCTAACAAGGAAGGAGGAGCGTAGAGGGTGCACAACGTGTTAATGGCCCTCCACAATCCTTACAGAATCACACTATAAATCCAAGTTTATACAAGACATCAACGCCAAGGGATCGACGCGAAATCCTTGAAATAAAATGATGGGATCTGCCTCAGTAAAAAAAGGAAACATGGTCATTAAGCACGTAGACGTACACAAAAAGATGAGAATGGTTCAAGCAAAGAAGTGGGACGGGGATAGTCTAGCTGCAATATGGAGGGAAACTCGGCACACCAACCCGAACATAAGGCAAGGTCCGACTTGGGGTTTGGGTGAGCTAAAAAGCCATGGGCGAAAAAAAATATCATAGTGGAAAACTTGATAAGCTTAAGGAAAAAGAAAATGTTTACATGCAATTATAACTAAAAGGAATTGAAAGGCTGCACCACAGTAAATAAGATCATAAGAAAATTTAAAACCACATTTGACAGATATAACAGGCAATAATCTAACAGGTACAACTATCACTGCGCTACAAGAATAAGGGAAAGCATGTAGACTAAATTGGAATGGATATTGGTTGCTATGCAGTCGGATTTGGACTACAAATAAATTAAACAAAAGGGAAACTCCTTATGCAATAGAGACCATAAACTGTAGATAGATGAAGTCTCTCTTGGGCGAATCATAATGCTATACATTAACTACAAAACATAGAGAAAGAAACCCAAAATTCATACCATATAGATGTAAATCAACATAGATTCAATTAAATAAAATTGTGAAATTTAGACGTGTACCTTGAGCGAAGGCGAAGGTTCCACTATTGTGGTCTCACGATCATGCTCAATACCGCTCCTTCTTTCCAACTGCTGAGACCTCATCGGTACCTCCCAACCAACGCTAGGGGCACTCTTCCTCGCCCTTAGCCCCCCGAGCTGCAAAGGGGCCACACACACAATACCAGAGAATGCTAGCTCCCAAATCGTCTCGCAAGGTCGAGCTACCACTCGTTATCTAAGCTGGGTATCTCAACTCCCATAAGAAAAATTCAGTCAAGATAGAATCCGACAAGATAACCTTACGCATACCAGACGTGATCCATACTCCTCCCCCTCCATCCTTTTTATAGAGTTTCCTTAGTGATTAGTTTCCCAAACCCTCATTAGATTATTTTTATTAAATTTAAATAGGATAAACCTATGTTGTACACATGTCACCCGATCCCTTAGTTCCACCAGAAAATCAATTTATTAATTAATTAAATTTTCCTATTTTCCTCACCCACCTAAAATCATTCCTAAAAATGCTCCTCAGTGTCCCTTTATTCCCTTACATTTCTTAAATAACTGATGCCTTTCTTAAAACCTTGGTGAGTTCACAATTAGAAGGTTCCAAAGACTAGATTCCCTAATATGTTAGACATTCCCCATTTAATTGAGTTTCCCCTTTTCTTCTAAGTTTAGATTTAGCAAGTTTAGATATAAACCACAATTTACCCTTTTAATAATTTAATCCTTCATTAAAATTTTACTCTAAGTATTAATGTTTGAATTTTCTTTACCCCCTTCTTCTTACATGTCCATTTAGTTTTTTTTTGTTCACGAGTTCTACGTATACCTAGGTTTTAAATTCACTAGGCTTGGCGACAGTTTTTAAGGGAAAATTTTGTTATTAAACTTTACTCATACCATCATTCATTTTAAGGCTGACCAGGTCCTAAGGAGGCACAGTTTTCTAGGTACTAGGTTTATTTTACTAACTAGAGTTAAAATCACAATGTAACCTTCAAGACACACTACGTGATCCAAGGTTTCCACTGGCTTGCATTCCTGTTATTTACGTGATGTGCCCTTCAAGACACACTACATGCTCCAAGGGTGCCACTCACCTTTTGACTGATTTTGGTATACATCAAACCCCTGGAGTCAATACTCGATCAGGTGACCTTGTGGGAGACTAAGGGACTCTAAGGAATAAGGACCCTACCTTATTGTGCACCCTTTAGAATCATCGTGAGCAACTATCACAGTCTTCCCTCACAACATCGTGGATCTCTCAAACTAGGTAATCATTAAGCTACAGTTCGAGCCACTATGAGAGTGATAGTAGGTTGTGGTAGGGATGTTTCCACACCTCTCCCTCAATGTCTCTAGTTGTCGTGCATGACCCCTTTAATCCAAATGTGAGTCTGGTTGGCAAGTTATCCTCATCCTATATCCATCAACAAAACGTGTCATGGATAACAATCAACATCATAATATCTAGTCATATGTCACATATGTAATATCAAAAACATTCAAACTATAATCCTCCGCTCACTGACTCAATATGGAGTCCAAGGAGATCCATCGATGCCATCGACATCCTCAAATGTCAAAAGTCTTGCACACTTAGGAAAGCTAGTCAATAGAACTTGTTGATATAATATCATAAAATAACACATCATCAAATCCACAAACATCATCATGCTCCATAATCGAATCAGTCAATCATATAGTGAACTAGATCACTTGCAAGCAAGTGTCCTCAAAGAATAAGTCCAATCAGGTGTGCGCAAGAGCGAGATGTTATATCATGATGATTCAATAAATAGAAGAGAAAATGAAAAACCATCAAAGGGACAAGATAAACAGAAAAACTATGGGGATTCACATAGAATCGATTAAATCTATGAAGTTGGGGACAAAGTGTTTTTGTGGCTGAAACCACAAAAGAGTTCAATAAAGTTTGGAAAGAATTTTTTTTTTATCGATATATGTTGGAGCTTTCAAAATTAAAGAGAAAAAAGAACTAGTTCCGTACTGGCTAGCTTTACCTGCATCTTTATAGTGTATGCAGGACATTTTTCATGTTTTTCCTTCACATCATTATGTTTCATATCTTTCACATGTTATTTATTTGAGTTCTTTGCAGATGTCGGAGAAGGAGGCCTCGATGACCAAACCAATCTACATTCTAGACCAACAGACTCAACAAATTCAGTGTCATTTGGTTGAGAAAGTAAAGGTACAATGGGTTAATTATAGTCCCAATTCTACTACCTGGGAGGACACAGTTGAGATGCGCCAACAATTTTTGTACCTATTTGAACTTTAGGACAAAGTTTAAATTAAGAGGGGGTGTATGTTGTGCCCCATTTTATCTGATTACTTTAAAAAAAACTAGATTAATACTTTGAGGGTGTTTTCTCGGAAATGACCTAGTTAATAAATGCTTTGATGACATTCATATGCTATTTTATTATATGGTTTTAATTAAAATGTGAAAAATGGTTGGATTAATTGCATGATATACTGATGAATAATTTACATGAGATTTATTATAGTTATTGCAGATGCTAATAACAAGTTTCTTGAGTGGACAAGGAACTTAATGTTACATTGACACGATTATCGTCAACAAGGATATCTGTAACGAACCCCAACATTACGACAACATGCGACGCATGAAAAGTACAATATTGTTTTTTGAATGCAAGGAACGTAATTTCAATAATACAATCCAACACATCCATCTAACACATACTTAGTTCTATATACCCATTTACATCTAACAAATTTTCTTTCTTTCGAAAAAGGTACAAGATCTTAAGTATCATTCACCATTAAGGAATAATATTCTCCATTTGTTGTTGTGTCCCAATCTGGATAGCTAGAAGCTTCTACAATATGTCTGGATCATGAGTATTTGAAACTTGACCCAAAAGAGATTAGGCTCACTGGAACTATGAATGTGCTTGATGTTGATATAAAGGATCACTAGTAATAACACTAGTTGCTTCTTGTGTTGAACGAACGCATCTGGGAAGTGATGGTGCTAGTGAAAATTCATGTTTAATGGAATCATCTGGAAGAAGGTGAGTAGGTAGAGGTGGATTTCATCCTCATTTTCATCATCTAAAGAAGAAGAAACCAAAATATGAATAGAAGATGGCTTGCAGGCTGACGATCGCACAAATGTGAAATTAGGGTCGTAGTACATAATATTTCCATCAAATTTAACATCTCTTCTAATAATAATTTCATTGGAATGAGGTTGAAGAAGTTGGTAAGCTTCAACATCTTCAGAATTTCCAACAAAATTGCACTTCTCACTTTTAGGTTGTAATGCTTTCATTTTCTCATCTAAAATGTGACACCGTGCTTTACTACCAGATACACACAAATGGATCACATCTGGCTTAATTTAAGTCCATGTTTATTCCAGTTATATGTTTTTTAAATCCTTTGTGAGAGTGAGTGTTAAGGTCCTAACCCGCACATAGGTAGATCAATGTATTCGGATGTAATAAAGGTCAATATTAATAAGACCTTTCAATAAAATAGAATAAAGCGGATGTAAGAAGACCTAATA